>JAODUE010005182.1:0-10197 GCA_027564755.1 Amblyopsis hoosieri | reverse complement strand
CACACACACACACACACGCACACACACACACACACACACACACACACACACACACACACGCACACGCACACGCACACACACAAACATTCACATAGATAGACAGACAGACAGACAGATATATAGACAGATATATAGACAGACAGACAGATATATAGACAGACAGACAGACAGACAGACAGACAGACATATAGACAGACAGACTTTTCTTCTATACTTCTTTATCCTCTCTCTCTCTCTCTCTTTCTCTCTCTCTGTGTGTGTGTGTGTGTGTGTGTGCGTGCGTGTGTGTGTGTGTGTGTGTGTGTGTGTGTGTGTGCGTGTGTGTGCGTGTGTGTGTGTGCGCGTGCATGTGTGTGTGTGTGTGTGTGTGTGTTGTGTGAAGGCAGGAAGGAGAAGCATCCACCAGTGGCCCATTAAAAGCCATTAAGGAGCGATGTGGAGGCAGGGTGAATACAGGAAAGCAGGGCAGAGCGCAGCATACTGTTACTCTACAAGCCCCATTCACCTATTGCTCTTTATCACCATCTCACACACACACACACACACACACACACACACACACACACACACACACACACACACACTGTTATCTTCTCCACACAGCACTTCCTGTGGCCCCACACCTATCCCAACCAGCCAATGCTTAGAGTTGCCAAGCCCAGGCCCTCACACACCCTCCTGACCCGAGTCTTTGACCCACAATCACTGCCGTAACGCTTTTTTTTTTGTCTTTTTAAACTCAGTCGCCCTCTATACACCTGACACATCTGGGTCGCTCTGTCGGTGCGTACATGTCTTTGCCCTTTTGCACCCTGTCTCTTTTGATGGCTGCCATCTTTGGTCACAACGTGTGAAAGTGATAGACAGGAACACACGCCCATTGAAGTGAAAGAGCTTCACTGCACAGCCTGGCACTCCGGGGTCCACGGGGCTGCCCTGTTGTTCAGGAAAAGAGGCCCTGTGGCGTCAAACAGAAGCTCCACCTGCGTGTGACTGGACCATATTCTGCCATATTCTGCAGTACTGACTGACAGGGCATGATGGGTAAATTCATGCTGCCTCCAACACACAGCAATTTCCCAGAGATATTTGACCACAGAGTATTTAATGAACAGAATACAATGAAATTGCTTAATTGTTGATGACTCCAACCATTGTTCTTTCACATATTTTGATTGCACTGTGGTTGTATAAATCCTTTACTAAATACGTGAATGTCCTATCCTCTGAGAAACCTGAGATTTTCTCTACCATAAATATAATGAAACACCTTCAGTCGGCTTCAACTCTTTTAATTACCAAACTATTGGGATTCTAGCCACAAACTATACAGACCACTGTTACTGTTGTACTATGTTCTCGCCAACATATTTCTTAAAATGAAATCTTGTGTTACATTACAGTATAACACTCTGAGCTGGAACCACACTGGGACTGTATAGAGAAAAAAAGGAGTCTGGCTGTTGTAGTGGAACGGCTGAGTTGGCCCTTGCCAAAGACAAATATAAATATAGCATCGTCATTATCTATGGCAGTTAACTGGGATCATTTTCCCCTCTTGCTTGCACGTGCGGCGTCCAGGTGTTGCCATAGCAAGTAATCCTGTTTTCCCAACTGTGCTGCTCTCGCTGACAGAAGTTCTCCATTGGAGTTTGCGAGGTTTAGGAAAATCAAATGGGAGGCAATCAAAGTGTTTGGACAAGCTGAACTCTGTGAGCCTTGATGCTTCTTGGAGCTGATTGCCCTTATTGCAATATGCATGAAGTGCTTGGGTGTTTACCGGGCGCAGGTTGGAGGACGCAAGGTGTAGCACACATAGCTCAGCCCTTCCCACACCTAACAGTACAGGCAGGCAGCAATATGTTAGAGCTGTAGTACACATTCATTTCAAATACGTTCGCAAGCATATACTAAATAATACAACCATTGTCACCAACTAAATCCTGAGTTGTAGAGGATTTTTGGTAATTTTAGTCAACATAGTCAGAGGCCGCTTCAGAGGTAATATATTCTGGATTGAATGTCCGTCTGGCCCGAGAACACATCTATAGCAGGAATGCTTGCCAACATGGGGGCTTAAGTGTCGGCACTTTGCTTGAAGGATGTTCTCTCTCGCCACATGACCACCAGTGTCTTAGAGCGATCGTGCTGTGATGTAAGAGAATCAGCGCCCGGACAGAGCGAATACCGGGCTAAACATCACTATGGAATATCAGTGGGACTGTAATATAATATCACCTTAAGCATCAGCACATTCCTCAACCTTCCGCCATTGCAACGACTGAGCTTGCTTGGAGCCAAGAGAAACTACAATGAAATATGGGGTGTGAAGGTAATTGACAGTATTACACTTATGCTATCGTGTGGACACCAGGTGAAACACAATGGTGAGTTTACTGACGTTCTCCTGCCAATGGAAAGATCGCAGTAGGACCTCAAAACAGAAAGACCATCCACAGAGCATTATTCTTCTGACGGTACAATCACCTCAATATGTGGACAGTTTGCCTTCTGTCATTGTCTCATTTCCATTTCCTGCTGTGTGTATATTAAATTATGAGCCTCCTTGTATCCAGTGCATTAGAAGACAAGGGCTTACAAATTACCCTCATTCCAAGGAAATCTGTCAAATTACAAAATCAATACAACATGTTGCTTGGTTACATGCCTCTCTGTTTTCATGTTTTGCGGTCTAGAAATTGTTGTCACTTGCCACTGTATTAGACTTGACTGTCACAACAGCGTTGCATGTTGCTAGCAACTCTTCGCCAACAGAACGACAGGGTCATTATTCATTTTATGTGTTGCCTATTCATCTTCCATTATGGTTATGGCCTCTCTGAAGACAAAGTCCCTTCTGAGGGAATACTTCAATCTGTTTGTGGTTTGGAGCTGGATGCTGGGGATGGATCTGTGCCTGTAGCCTGGAAGACAGCTGTGTAGGGACTGGAGCACGGTCCGTGCCACGTAACACTAAAACAAAGTGGCTCATTGTTGTTAAAATCACAGATAGTTTTTAATAGTGTGGTATAACAAATGAAGGAATGATCTTTAATGTCATTATACACAGTACAGAGAAAGAACATTGCACAGGGCTTCTATGTGGAATTTAAATAAAAATATCACAAGTATGTATATATTGTGTACTTAATATAGCCATGAACACCAATACTGTGCTGTTATTCATCTGCACTGTTTATGCAAACAGATCAAAGTTCAATGAAGGAAGGAAGTACAGCTAAATTAGCTAATCAGGCAGGTAGCTTAATAGAAAATGTACTATGGACCATATGGTGAAAAGCTAAAGTACCACATTTAAAATGGATACATAGCTAGAATCTCGAGACAGCACATTGCTATGGAGCGTGGAAGTTTTTGTCAAATTGTCCATAACATTGTGGCCGAGGTGGTTTGGTCTGGTCCGATAATGTGAAAGGAAATCCATTTGCTAATTGATTGGTGCTTATTCTGTAACAAAGCAGCTGATTGGTTTACTCATGCTCTGATTGATATTTATGTTAGAGCTTCAACAATTTCCTGTTTAAAGTGTTCTTGTTGGTCTATCAAATCGTCCAAAAACTGAGCTTAACTGTTGAAATGCTATGATAGTGATCTTCTATGAACCAAGCAATCATTGCTCTATAGTAAATGAACTTTTACAGTGTTTGATAACATTACAAATTGCACATGAGACGATTCACCTATAGAAGATGTACATAATTACTATTATAACTTCTATTTTCTTGTGAGTGGCAGTGTTGGTTGGCAACATATGGTCTATGTCATTAGTGCCTATTGGGTGAAAGGTTTTTTAAATCAATAAAATATGTGCTTTTCCAGTTTTGTAACTAGAATGTAAATTTGAACAAAACAAATTATAACCAGTAGGGCTATAGACTGTGAAATATTCAGTATTACTCAGCACATTTCATTATATATTTGATTGACTTGACAGTGCAAAACATTTCTCCACAGACAGACAGGTGGCAGCAGAGAACCATGAGGGGACAGCTTCTGCCTCACGGTTCCATAGTCCACAGTAACACAATTAAATGTGTCTTTTATTCCATGCCAGCTCTGTCTTAGTGTCACTACTCAGAATGTGCAGCCTTCAGACTGCAGCATGCCAGTGCAATGATAGCTGTAGACACAAATGAAGCAGAAACACCCAAGAACAATTACTGTATACAGTAACAGCACAGCAGGATTAGGGTTGTATGGAGTGGGGATTTACCCTGAGCAAAGCTTGGAATGGCAGTGACAATGCAGGTGAGTAATCCATTAAAGCATATATTATTTTTCAAGTCAGAAAAATAGCCTGCTGTAATTAATCTCTATGGAATGGGACACTTTGAAATAAAATAATAATAAAAAGGGCCTTTTATGGGCTATGTTGAGAAAATGAATGCGTGAATACGGAAGTGACAACATATGATAAATGGCATGCCATTTGTTTTGGGTGGGGGGTGATGTGGTTTATATTTAATGCTCAGTGATTGGCTAATAGAGAGCTGACTCTTTCTCCCTCCTCAATTCCTTCCCGCCTTCCACCTCATGCTCTACCGCTCTCACACCCTTTTGCAAGCAGCTTGGGACACTGGGAATGTTGTGTGGACATTCAAACGTGGTGTCAGCAGTTTGGCACAGGGGGAGTGATTTAAAGGGCTCGCCATGCCCCTACGCCTGACTCTTCCAGTCTGCCCTGTGCTCAAACAAACAAAGTGCCAGGGCCTTTTTAATTAGCATCAGGGCAGTGATTGACAGCTGGTCGTGGAGGAGATAGCACAGTAACCAGCTATACTCTAAATATTTGGTATGTCGCACAGTTGAGACCATGAGCGTGGGATCTCTGGAGGCGTAACGTTTGTGGAAAATGTAAAACCGTTGAAGCAGCTGGCATACCGTAGGGACTGAGGCGTATACCTGTCACTATAAGGCATTAAATAAAGTTATTAGGATTCGAACGAAATATTAATGACTATGAATGTTTTGTAATGTTCTTGTTGTTCTTTATCATGCAGTGTTAGATGTATTTATTTATGGTTGTATGGCGCCATGGAAAGTTTGAATTTATAATGATGTAGAGTAAGATATTGAAGGATAATTTAAGGTCATAACCTTCATATTGGCATTGTAATGAGGATAGACAGTGTTTTAATTTGCTTTATTGAGCCACAGATTGTTGGAGGTGTTCAGCCACCCAGGGACACTTAAGACAATGTTGATGTTGACCTTGGTGTTATAGAGGTCAGCCTAAATCACTTACCTATACTGAAGTGTGACAGCGAATGCCAGGTGCCTTAATAAAGTAAATGAATGCAGACTTTTAAATAATATTTTCAATTTTTGTCTTTTGTCTATTTTATTGTACGATTTGTCTTGAATTTGATGTGATAATTTATAGTAAATAAGGAGAAACAAGAACATGTATATATTGTAACCTGTAGTAGCCTAATTTCTTTCAAATAACTACAGACTAAGACTGCATTTTAGCAATATTATTATTATTATTATTATTATTATTATTATTATTATTATACTATAATTATACATTTCATACTATCATGGCCTACACCATACATACCTATACTTCCTAAATACACCAAACAATTTAAGAAAACAGTGATAACACATTTTTCATTATTGTTTATGTCATAATTATTGTCATTATTCATCTATTAATAGGTGTAATCCAAAGTATTTTATAGGTTAATACTAGGCCTAGTGACAATTGTGGCATTACCACATAATGTATATCTCAATTCCTTTAAAACGAATGCTTGATTAAGTGATGAAGTGAAAGGTATATGCATTGTTCGTTCCACTAACACCACTGCTTCATCTACACAGACCAGCTACTATTATTGTTGTGGATATCCTATTGCAAAATATTCAATGCAAATGGTGAATTTATTGTATTTCACATTTTCTTACAGATATTGTATCAATATGCCTTTGTTGATTGAAACATTTACATTTTTCATTATAAACTATTTTGTGCCAAGCTCAATGGAATACCAGATATTAGAAATATAAATTTCTTCTGGCTGATTATTCAGAGATTTAATGACTATTGCAGGTACAATAGCAGTCTTTATGGCTGACTATTCATCAAGTATCCTGATGATGACTCAAGATTTTCTGCTTGTGCCAATCCAAGTCATTATTTACAATGCAACTGTGAGGACGTATCTGACGAGGCAGTGCGCTGAGGGGCTTGTGTTTATTTAATGCCTAAATGAAGGGGTTCTGGGCTGCAGCTTCCTGTGCTCTTAAAATGTAATTATAGGGGAAATCCCTTCTTGAACACTCTTTGACAACTGTGTTTTTTACTATGTTTGACCTCTCCACCATGATACCCCACCAAATAAAAGTTTAATTTTGATAGTAGTTGAGGAGATTGCAGTATAAACTATTTACAGTATAAATAAATAATCAACAAATAAATAAACTTTATACCGCTAACACCTATATAAAACCAATATAACTACTTGCAAGCAGATTTATCACTAAATAATAAAAACATTGCATTGATCCTTAGAGTTTATGACATATTTGCATATTTTGTTATGTCAATGCCATGCTTCCTCTCCCTAATGGGTAGACACAATCTGTATCACCAACAGAGTGGTTATGGTGGTGATACAGACCTCCAAGGTCGATGCTGCAGACAAAGAATCAGAGCTATGATTCTGGTCTGGGCCAGCGATGTGGGGCCTGTGGACCCCACCCTGGGGAATTATCCCAAATGTATCCTGTTTACCTCCTTATCAATCTAAGCATTTGACTCTCTCAGAACGTAGTTCCATTGTGGAATGTGACAAAAATATATCAAAGTAAAGGAACTGTGTAATGTTGAAATTTTGTAAAAAAAAAAAAGTCAAAGCTCATTTCAAATGATAATTTTTATTTTATTTAAAATTAGAATATAGTATTTAACATTTATAATGAAATGCATTTATATTAAAATGAAACAGGATTTTTTGCCAAATGTTTGTGTGTTTTAAATGCATAAAATAGTATTATTATTGGCATAATACTCTGAATCAAGTTCTTAAAAGTTATATTTACAAATATATAGGGTATAAATTCTAGAAATGTATATTTTGTAGATAATTAGCAAATTGTGCATGTACTGTGTTCTGTATTATAAAGTACAACAACATTTACATAGTACATAAACATTTCAAATTGTATTATAATTTCAAAATGTAATTTAAAATGCATGTGTCATTATATCACATGTATTATTTAATGCTTTTGTTCAAGAAACTGACCAAAATATGTGTGACATTTTATACTGAATAAACTTAGCAGAAAAGGAACTCTCATGTCTTAATAGATTCTCACCCAGTGTTAAATATTATTAGTTACTGCTGCTTTCCTTGTGCTTATATAGCCTTCTGTTCATCCCTAAAGTTTCTCTTTTTCTGTAACACAGGACTGAAAATAGAAAAAAAGACTATTGGCCTACAGCACAAAAATATTCACTGACACCTAAATTTGCATTCATGCATTTTCTATTTTATGTGAATACAAACATAGAAAATAATTGCAAACAAGTTAAATAAAATGTCACACACCGTGTAAAAATATGTATTTATTGTAAAATATACACTATTATACTACTATTATTATTAAGATTTCACTTTTATTAGACTTAAATCTGAAATATATTTTAATGTATATTTTAATAATGACAGCCATTATGGTAAAATATTATTTTACACTTTAACATTAAGATACATTACATTGTTTTCTTTTCACTTTTCATTTTTTTTGTACAGTATAAAACATAGACTTTAACTTTGTGAGTTAGTATCACTAATTCTAATAAATGTTTAATTATGGCTATTTGATAAGAGCATAATAAACACTGTTTACCTCTATGTTTGCCGCAATCAGCTTTTGTCCCCGTTTGTACCTGTATGTATACAAATGTGCGTGATTAGAGTGTGCGTGTTAATGTGTGTGTGTGTGTGTGTGTGTGTGTGTGTGTGTGCGTGTGTGTGTGTGTGTGTGTGTGTGTGTGTGTGTGTGTGTCAGAAAGAATGAGAAAGAAAGAAATGTGTGTGAGGTCGGGCCAGGAGTGTCAGTGTGTCTGTGCGTCTGTATTTACGAGTCAGACATGATGCATCTATGACGCAGACAGACTAAACAGAGCCTGTGTAGGCTCTATATTTCCCCTCATCTGCCCACCTACCCCTGTTCCGCACCGGTATGGGGGCCGAGCCCAAAACCCGGGGCCACACCAGACATTGTGTGCGTCGGTCCAGGGTTTCTGGAAGAATTCATATTTCAACATTTAAAATACCAGACAGAACAGGATGAAGACAGAAAATATAGTCGTATATAGTCACATATACGGAAGGATATTACCAAAAGCATATTTCAAGATTAAAACGTCTAACAATAATTAAATAAAATGATTTAACAATAACGTACAAAAACACATAAAACTTCCCAATGTACTCACATGTGTGCACACAGGAGGCATAGCAAGTTATATGTGTACATTTTCGGTATTGCATATACATTATAATACTGTACAGTAACAATACATCATGTCAAAAAACGCCATTGAAATAGCGTGGGTTGGGACATATTGGAATAGAAGATAATACACATTACAATAACTGAAATTGTATAATGAGAACCAATCCATCATGAAAATTATTCATTAAAGATTGCAAGAAATAGTATACCAAAATGTGACCAATTAAAATCTAATTTGAGTGCAGCATCAAACCGTAATTACGCATTTAATTGCAAGACTATTTACAGTAAGGAGACCTGTGTCCTCTCAACTCAACAGTCATCTGAGGTTCCCTTGCTGGCCCCGCACATATTTTATCTTCTTACACCTCAACAAACAATGCTGTTTCTTGTACAATATGTTCCTCTGTTCTAGAGAACCCCATGGGATTCATTGACGTGCTGCCTTTGGGAACATACTTGGTTACGTGGAAGATTGGGTGGAATATAGGGTCTGTAGGGGCACTTCGACTGTGTTTTGACTAGCATGCCAGCTCTCTGACTGCCAGTGAAGCGCGTACACCCCTGGAGTGGATTCTGAGCATACCAGGGAAGCGATGCCTTTGAACGGACAGATGTTCGTGGGCTTAACCTATCTCCTACCCCAAAACCACTGCCCTCCTTTCATTGTATATTTGTTCTTGTTCTATAAATAACTGGGCAGCGTCTGATGGAGAAATGTGGCTGATGTGAGTCTGACATTGAGCGCTCTAATCTCTGAGACGGAGAACAGAGAGGTGATTCTGGAACAGAGACACAAAATGGTTTAAGTTAGGGGACACCAGCGTGTGCACATACTACTGTAAACGTGTTCTAATCCTCTGGTCTGGCTTAGCTGCAATAGCCATGTGTAGTCCTGGCAGATGAGGCGTGATGGTCCTGAGCCAGTAATGGTCCATTATCCCAAAATATACTGGCCACATTCACAGGAGAACACACCAGTTTAAGCTTGTTTGAGATTTCTCAATGTCGTGTAGGGATTTGTCTTTTTTAAAAAATTTTTATTGAAACTGTCGATAAACATTTTGTAGACACTGATTTCGCCGTAAGGCAACTTTTCTACATTCTCAGATATAACATTTCAACAGCGTTTTGTAATAGTGAAGGGCGTTTGCCCAGTCGCTGTGGCTGGAGGGATGAATGGGTGATTGTTCGAGGGCTATGTGATGAGTCTCATGGGGCCCATCATTTCACCGTGGCTCCTGGAACATCAGGCCACGGACAAACCAGGACTAAGCCTTAGCATGGCCCCACCAGCACTGACCTTGTCCCAGGCAGAGCTTCAGACCTCCAGGGCACACAGCTGGGTCCCTTAAAACGTCCAGCTGAATGCTTATAGCAACACTGCATCTCCTCTTACTCATTTCTCCACATTCGTTCTCCACCTAGTGTGGATATCACATACGTTTTACTTGATATGTGCATCACGGCTTGCCAAAACCCCTGGAAACCAAATTAGTGCATACTAGTCTGTCTGTGTTCCACATTTTTAACAAAAGGGCCTGTGGAGTTAAAGAATTTGTACAAAATATCCATGATCCCCTCTTACTTCTTTCTTTCACCCTACGCCTCTCTCGGCCCCTGGCGGGCTGGGGGGGGGGGGGGGGGGGGGGGGGGGGGGGGGGGGGGGGGGGGGGGGGGGGGGGGGGGGGGGGGGGGGGG
>JAODUE010005180.1:6175-30875 GCA_027564755.1 Amblyopsis hoosieri | reverse complement strand
TAAAGTGCTAAATACATAAGAGCAGAACAGTATTTACATATATATATATATATATATATATATGTAAATATAGTTTTATTAAAAAATAACAATGAATAATTTTCCTATTTTCAGCAAAAGAGATCACAATATGCGTAGTCCGGTGAGAAAAAAGCAACAATGACAACAAGAGACAATGTCCATTATTTTCTCAAGGGCATTTCTATGAAAGGAGGCAAATCCAGCACTGCAATTTTAGAGGTACACTTCCAAAGTCAGCATGCACTGATGAATCACTGTGGATATTCATGCCATGATACTTTAGTAAGAATATCTACGAACATTATTTTAAAAATCTATTAGCAGTGACATTGGTGGCACTTATTAATGCCATTACAAAATGCCAGGAGACCAATGTCTCGTTTAAAACAATTTGAAAATTATACAGGTTTACAAAACAACTATAATTAACGGTAATTGTGAACTTATGTTTTGTTTGTTGTTTGTGCTTTGAATCCATTGAACTGTAAAATTAGTTATTTAAAAAAGGAAGAAAAGGCACAATACACATTCAATAATAATTCACAAACTATAATTACTAAGAGGCATAAATGAGTGGGAGGCCACAAAAGAGAATGTTCTGGATGTTTAGACAGCCATCTTTTCACAATACCCAGACAGACACAGTGGAATACATACTGCATAGCAAACAGCATATTTTAGGAAATGGAAGAAAACGTTAATAACCACCCAATATGCCTCTATCCCATGCTCATAAGGCATATTCTTTTATGCAATACAAGAAGCATCATCTTCAACATTGTGACATACAACCTAAGAGGCCGGTACAAACCATTATAGTCAAGTAGTCTGATCTTGAATAATTGTGTTTTGAATGGGCTGCTTGATGGGGCTACTGTCTGTGCCTGTAGCATAGCCAGAAAAAATACTGTGGTTGTGCCTCTGCAAAACTTGGTGTGCCACATCAAACACCACTAGTCCATTCTTTTGTTATTTTCAACGCCAGCGTGCGATCATTATTTACTACTACACTACTAAACTAAAGTAGACATAGTGAAGTTGCGCGACATAGACTACATTTTTAAATGTGGATATGGATGTTGATTGATGAAAATCAAAGATAACTGGGAAAGAATCTATACTAACACAGCATACCGCATACGAAACTTTGTTGACATTGACCAACTTGCAAGTTGACATCTTCAAATGGCAAAACGACACAGCATATCCTTAAATCAATACATTATTTAAGACTCTACCTTCAGTCTTTGTAGGTTTCCTTTAAAACCCTAGCGATAATGGTTGCTCTGTTGGATTTGATCATGTCGACTGTTGAAAATAGGACCACAGGACAGCTTGTAACAAGCAATGTGATCAAAACACGAAATAAATGGGGAGCTCTTTTTCATTTAGTTAAACTAATGTGATATTACTTGCGTACAGCATTAGCTGCTGAAAGTGCCCAAAAGTGATTGTCCAATAAAAACTTTTCACAAAAACATAAACTATACCTTTGCTATTACCGACATGAAGGATTAGGCCTAAATGTGTAAGTTTTGACTGTTTCAGCCAGATAAAAGCAGCTGCACACACGGACGGCAATCACTTTTTATCAGACAACCAGTTTACTACACCGGCTACTACAGGCAGTCAATGAAGTGTGCGTGTAAACTACACGTTTTAACTGTGGATGGATGATGTTGTTGTTTTTGATTAAATACATTTAGAATGAACAATTGGGCTATTAGAATTAGTAATTAAACCACACTAGCCTATGTTTCGCACAAAACCTTTTAGTAAGGCTATAACAAAAAATGCATTCTATTTCTGCATTTGATTTCTGGGTGTGCCAGCTGCCTCTTTGGGTGGCGCTGTGGCACAGGCGTACCCTGGCACACCCGTGGCTATGCCAGTGGTCTGTGCTGGGGCAATCCAGAATGCTGATTCAGCTCACACATGCATGCTGTGAAAACATGATGATTTATTGGCCCTAAACTTTGTCTAATAAACTCAACACTTGTGTAGCAATACAATTTCTGCAATGTTGTTTGTAAGATTACTATTAAAATGTATTTGTCCATTCTGAATATATCCACACACTCATGCCCAAGAGGACAACACACCTGGGGTTGCTTACTGCACCAAATCATGAATGCAGCTTTTCACAGAAAATACTTCAAATGCATTCATATTTCCCTTGACATAGTTTGCGCTTTTGTTTCTTCTCAAATAAGACATCTACACCTACTATGTGTTTCAGTTAATACTGGCTAACAACAAAACAAAGCAAAACACATGTTTGATCATTCAACTGTATTTCATTTGTGCATGGTCATTGCATCATGCAGTACTTAATGTTGCAGCAAATTGATGACCATTTTTCTGACCTAATACAAACAGTAATACGTTTGTATTAGGTACTCACAAGATACACTATATAGAAACCTCTAAATGTAAACCCTTTAAGTAAGATATTACTGCCTGATTATATAGCTCAATGAAAACAATACAGTGCATGTGAAAAGTCATACCATCTCTTGCATGTATGTTAAAAAAACAGAGATGGGGTATAACTGAGATGGTGGAATGAGACGAAAACATTTTCAGCATACACCGCATTAACAATATAGTGCAGAGTGCCATCCTTCTGACTTTGCTTACAGTCTTTTTTAAAGCACATCCTATAGATATAGCTGAGACTTATTGTATGATCGATGAGGGACGTCGAGCTTGAAGGCTTTCACAACTTGAAAGGCTCCTGAGCCAAAAGCTAATAGGGATTTAAAGTCCTCTGACAATCTCTCTCCATTTATCACAACTTGGCAGGAATATCTCTTGATGTCATCTTAAGGCCACTAGTGGCAGCAAGAGTGTTGATATTTAATGTGATAGAATATGTATATATATAAATAAAGAGAACAGTTGGGCTGAGTCAGGATCTGTTTACTTGACGTGTTTAATATGAGGATTTAAAAGGACAATATTGCACAATTCTTCCGAGGAACATGCATTCTACTTTTAGTACACACACACACATACAGTACACCAATTAACACTACAGTACACCAAGGTGCACTCAATAGCGTCACAACTCTCCCAGTTCTCTGGATTTCCATATATATTGAAACACAAACGGTCTGGAATTGAATTCCAAAATAAAGCTTTTGTAACGCTGGGTTTCAGAAACTAAGGTATAGTTTCAGATACTGTGCATGTCAAGAAGTAGTTAGTTATTCACAAATCTTGAATGCTGTACCTGAACCACCATACATTGCTAGGCCGAATTTTGTGGGATTCACGTCCCCTTAAAAAATTAAGTAACCCCCCTTTTGTTTGATATGTGCTGTTAACTGTTTACAAAAGAGAATAGAACTTAACAGTGATGTTCCAACAGATGGACCTTCCACATTCAATTTTTTAAAGGAGGGGGGCGACTTTTCGTTGCATTTTTGCTTCCATAGAGCGTGACAGTGACCGCCCACTTTTTTGGGGGCTCTGGTTCCGGAAGAAATATTCTCATTTATTTTCTCCATTGACGTAATACCCTTATTTACAGAGATTTAAGCCTGGAACCAAGCCATCCAGCTACAAGAGTGATCGTGACCATAAACATTTTGATTTGGAGCAAAAACATTAAATAAAAACGGAAAAAGGCAAAGTTACAAGACTGTGTACATAACATATTGCAGTAGTAAACAAGACTGTGTACATAACATATTGCAGTAGTAAAGGAACTGCGCATCCCATAACCCATTGCGAATCCCAGAAAATGCATATTCTTCCTTGGTTCTTCTTAATTAGTTATCAGATTGTGTATATTATACCATTATAATAGTATAATACAATAGTTTTCATTTATACTTCTATCATAAACAATCATACTTTTCAGCGCTAACAATACTCAGTCACTAGCCGATATGACTGCGGGGTTTGAAACATTTCCATGGTAACAACGAACACCAATCTTCTCCAAGTTCCGAACAGCTCCGAAGAGCTATAAACTCACAAGATTAGGATGGTATCACGAGTATAGCCAGTTCCACCAATCAGAGGCGTCCCTTTCACACTTTTTTTTTTCAGGATTGTAGTTACTGTAGTAGGTATCCGTGATATCGTGAATAAATCATGTTTATCTTATAACAAGGTTGATATCATACAAACTTGTGGCTTATACCTGAGTGTATATACCATTGAATCACAACCTTGTAGCTGTTTGGCTTGGTTCCAACCTTAAAACATTTTATATAAGGATTTTCTGAAAAGTCAATGGAGAAAATGCGCAATGTTTGAGCAAGGACGTAAGCAAAACTGTGTTGGTTTTAACCTTGCTAGCGGGACTTTTTACAATCAGAGCAGAGGTTCAGAAAGGTCACTGACAAGATTTCAGAACCAGTGGTCAGGTTCGGATTATATCGCCGGCTGCTGGCTTGGCATGCTCTTGACAGGTTTACAGTGTATTTTTGCGTTTCCGTGTGGACATATATATATTTTTTTTAATGTGCCTGTGTGGAAGTGATATAACGAATTAGCAAAAACCCAGTTGTAGTGTGGACATAGTCTCAGCCTCTTCTGTTCATTAGCACTACGTCACATAGGCAACTCTGTTCCGTAAAGAAAGGCTAGCTCTGCAAGACTACATTGTGGCTGACTGTGGCTGACTGTCTACACTAATGACTGAGGTTGGTACAGCTAGGCGCTGCACTGCAGGTACTGTACTGTGACATGGCCAGCAATGTGTAAACAATAACATGCTTTATACCTGAAAAGGTATACTGTTATCTTTACAGTTCGAACATTACTGGGCACATTGTAGCAAACATTTCTGCTGGTAGCGTTTTGTTAAATTATTTAAATACAACAAATATACACTACAGAGCAACACGTTTCCAGTAACGTTTATCTTAATGTCATTGCATTATCTTCAGTTTCTCCTACCTACCTTCTCTACCTGTAGGTTGTAGACTACTGTAGCTAATGAGTCTAGTCTGAGACTAAAGTTGGATGGATATATACAGTAGGAGGTACACTTTGATGCTTCCACTCACAACATAAGATTCAGATGACAGGAGCAGGAGTACAGTAGTTTTAATAATTATTTAACGTATGTGAGAGCAACTCCAGTGGCCTTTGAGTTTGTAGATTACAGGTCCATGTTGCAGTGGGACACACATTTGTGATGATGTATATTGTTGATATCTTATTTGTTTGGGATCTTGTTTATCAGATTATATTCCTATTAATTTAGATTTTTTTTAGGTAATTTGTTTAATTTAGTTCTACCCTGTTGTTGACGATGTGTGTAAATTACCAGTACATGCATATCTCACTGTTTCAAATTGAAAGTACTAATAAGCTACTACGTACTTAGTACAGCCATTTTTTGTGCCTTTTGTTGGGTTTGGGTAGATAGTGACAGAGTTGAACTTCTTTATTTTAAGAGAAAGAATGTTCATGAACATTCTTTCATATGTATGAATGGAATCACAAATGTATAGGCTATTCAGGGAAATGTGTATCCACAATGTCCCACCTCAAGACCAGAACAGTTTTAGAGAAAATGTCTGTGCATTGCAGGGACAAGCATAAAGTGTTGCATTATTGTCATCTGCTGCGCTGTCCCTTTCCCCATCTATTCCAGTAAGATCATGGCGAAAATGCACAAGAGGGAAATATGTAGCTGCATGTGAATAGAGAAATGAATTGGCAGTGCCTGAAACGTTATCCCAGTAATTTACCAGGAACTACGAGTGAAGGAATGTATAATTTTAGCCAACCTTGAACAAAAGTGACATTTTGATAGGTTGTACAACTGTTAATAATGAAAAAAACACTTTGGGGGCTTAAATGTTGTTTGTTTGTTTTTTCCCCTGGGGAAGAATGCCCCCAGATCCCCCTATAAAAAGCTTAGCCCCCATTCATGAATGTCTGGTGACGTCCCTGCTATACACAGTGCTGGTACTTCTAGAAAATACAAATATTTACAGACTGTACAATGCAATGTCATAATCATGTTTGTTGTCAGTTGAGAGACTTTTACTTGCCAACTAACTGTTAGGTTTGCACATTGTGATCGGAGATAGGGCTGTGTGTCATTACAAATGTTTTGTTATCTGCTAAATTGGTAACATTTGTATAGAACTGACTATGTGTTTTTTTTCCCCTTGTTATAGGTAAGAAGTGGGATGGTGACTGGGGAGGCATTGGGGCACAGCTACCTGGTGGCATGCTGGCAGCCCATTCTGGTTCTGTTGTTGGGAACTGTCCTGTCTGGCTCCACTACTGGCTGTCCATCCAGATGTGACTGTAATGCTCAGGAGCGCTCAGTGGTGTGTCACCGCCGGAAACTGACAGCGCTTCCCGAAGGTATCCCCATTGAGACAAAGCTCTTGGACCTCAGCAAAAACCGTCTGAAGAGCCTAGGGCCAGAGGAGTTCATCAATTACCCTCAGCTGGAGGAACTGCAGCTAAATGAAAACACAATATCATCGATTGAGCCCGGGGCATTTAGCAATCTTGTCAGCCTACGAACTCTAGGGCTGCGTAACAACCAGCTCAAACTCATTCAGTTGGGAGTGTTCACAGGTCTCAACAACCTCACTCAACTGGATATTAGTGACAACAAAATTGTGATTCTTTTGGACTATATGTTCCAGGAACTGTACAGTTTAAAGGCTCTCGAGGTTGGTGACAATGACCTAGTCTTCATTTCCTCTCGTTCATTTCATGGCCTCAGCAACCTCGAAAGCCTAAACATTGAGCGATGTAATCTGGCATCAGTGCCCACTGATGCCCTTAGTCATCTGCATAACCTTTTGTCTCTTCGGTTACGCCATCTCAATGTTAGCATCATAAGGGATTACTCGTTCAAGAGGCTATATCGCCTCAGAGCATTGGAGATCTCTCATATGCCTGCCCTTGATACTCTGACCCCCAAATGCTTGTTTGGATTAAACATCACATCTCTGTCCATTGCTGTTTGTAATCTAACAGCTATTCCCTACCACGCCATCCGTCACCTTGGTCACCTAAGATTTCTAAACCTGTCTTTCAACCCCATTGATACAGTTGAAGGGAACCAACTATATCATCTTCAAAAACTGCAGGCATTTTACTTGGTTGGTGGAAGATTAGCCACCATTGAGCCCTACTCTTTCAGAGGATTAAATCACCTCAGAATTCTCAATGTATCCAGCAATAGACTGGGAACCCTGGAAGAGTCTGTCTTTCACTCAGTGGGCAACCTGGAGACCCTGGCTCTGTATGATAACCCCTTGGCCTGTGACTGTCGCCTCCTCTGGGTCTTCCGTCGACGGTGGAGGCTCAACTTTAACAAACAGCAACCCACATGTGCTTCACCCGAGGCCGTGCAGGGCAAAGAGTTTAAAGACTTCCCCGACATCCTCCCCTCTGACTATTTCACCTGCCAGAGGTCGAAGATTATAGACTACCTAGTTCAAGAAAGTCATGTTGATGAGGGAACCACCGTCTACTTCACATGCCAAGCTGAGGGGGATCCTGCCCCTGCGATAATGTGGCTATCCCCTAGGAAGGATTTTATAACCACCAAATCTGTTGGTTCAAGACTTTCTGTGTCTACTGAAGGCACACTAGAGGTGCGTTATGCCCAAATCCAGGACAACGGTACATACACGTGCATTGCCAGCAATGCAGCAGGTAATGACACTAAACTTGCTCACCTCTTTGTGCATAGCTACTCTCCTAACTGGCCCCATCAACCAAACAAAACATTTGCCTTTATTTTAAACCAGCCAAATGAGGAAGGCACAAATGTGACCAGAGCAACCATTCCCTTCCCTTTTGATGTAAAGACTCTAATCATTGCCACCACTATGGGATTCATTTCCTTTCTGGGTGTTGTTCTTTTCTGTCTTGTTATTCTCTTTCTTTGGAGTAGAGGAAAGGGGAATGCAAAATCAAACACAGAGATTGAGTATGTGCCACGCCAAGAAGAGTTGGAGGAAACTAGTCCAACTGAGCCATCACTAACTTTCAACATGAAAATAATGTGATCTTAAAAAACATAATCTAATGTACTTGGATATACAGTATACAGTACTTTCCCGTATGTGTTATATGAGAAGTTGACATTTTGCAACAACAAAACCTTCTTTACACTGTATCTTAAGACTGTTTTACTGTTGGGAATTGAATATTGAAGAGCAAATGTTGACTTTCACATTTCACTTTTTGTGAATTTGCATTGACAATAGTCAGTAAGAAAAATCATTAAGTTTAACAGTAGCTCCTTTATGCCAGCAAAGGGAGTTTGTCTTTAAACCTATATTTACAGTTTCAAGTTTCAACTATATGTATTTTTCTGTATCTCGTTCTGTCCTTGTGCATTCGCAATGGCAAATGTAATGCTTTTAATGCGTATTGTTTTTTTTAAATAGTACAGATTAAATAGCAGATATTGGTAATATAATGTGGTAATATAATGAAAGATGAGTCTTAAAGTCGAACTGAAATTAAAATGCACTCGTTCTGCTCTGTGTTTGGCTAAATCATAGACATTTGGCCAAATCGTCATTACCAGGAAGGGAAAAATTATTAACATTACCAGTCACAGTTCCTTATTTCAGCATGGACTGGCCCTGGTCATGCTGGTTTGACAGTAAACAGGGCAACAAAGTTAGCTTCAACAGATGTCCGTGCATAATACAAACTTACCAGCTAATGTAATAAAAACGGTTGTATCTAACGTATTGTAACAACATTCATTTCTGCTGGCGTCGGCAATGCTAGCAATCAGCTGGCATTCAACCTCTGGCTAAGTCATGAAGTCACACTTGAAGGCTTAAAGCCAGATGTCATTTTCACATACAGTATACAAACAAAATAATGTTTTACCTTGTTTTTTTTTATTTTTTATTTTATTTTCACAAACATTCAGTAATAAAATGTAACTTTATAATAATTTTTATTTACTCTGAAACTGAGGAGATTTCAAATTTCAGTTCGACTTTAAAATATTTTTGGGTTTCAAAATTAAACTCCTAATAATGATAATAATCACACATTAAATGCATTATTAAAGTGACTAAGTGTATCAATTTTGACTGCTCAGTGAACAGTTCCACTACAGCCTACTTTACCAAGTTGCTACTGTTAGCTATCTCATTCTCAATTAATGCCTTATATGTTTCTCAATTATCTGGTTTCAGCTGATTCACACTGCAGTAGGATAAAATGGTAATGTCTTGTATGGAATTGGTTACATCTAATTAATTGTGTAGTCAAGCACTAAAAAGAATATGTTAATAAATTGTTTAAATACTTTATTTGGAAAGAACAGGTAAAATGAAACTATTAAAATAACTAAGATTTTATAGCGCTTGCTTATTGTATGCTAATATATGGAAGTGAATGCGGTGAAATACATGTGTATTTTAGTAATCATGGGGTTTCGGGGTTCTGCAGTAATTTATGTAAGAAATATTGCACTATGTGGAAGATCAATGCCATTCCACAAATGGAAATACTAATTCAGTAGGAAGTAGAACAAAGTGATAAAGTGCTACAGCATTCCTTTAATAAAGGAATATGCAAAAGTTCCAATTTGTTCATCAATTACTCATCCCTCACAGATTGGAATGCTCTAAAAAATAGAATTTTGACTATAGTTCCATCCCTTCACAGAAAATTGGAGCATGAACTCTAGCTCCCAATAAGCAACAAAATGGCTGATACACATTCAAAATCATGTAGTGTCTACAATATTCACTGAATATGGTCAGTAGGTTTTTGCCAACTATTGCTTAATAAACCACTTCAGTTTGATTAAAAGTGGAATTTTTTTCTAAACATCCAGACAATATTTAAATTAACAGACTGACATACAGTATTCATGCATTAGCCTAATTTGTTTAAATTCAAATTATAGACTTACCTTGAGAATGAGTTGTACATTTTGTTGTTCAAAAGTAATATACAATGTATTGGCAATGAGCTTTGCACTCTGTTTGCTTTAAAGACTAGACCATTAACCTTATGAAGACACGTTTGAAGACATTTTAATACTACTATATGAACCACTACCATGTCATGTTCCAACTTAATGTCAATATTTTCTTCAAGGTATTGATGGAATATCTGATTGATATACCATCCATTAATGTGGTTTTATTTTGTCTCATTAGACAAAATTAGATATTGCCCCCAAATGTTGTTACTGGCAGAGAGTAAAACTAGCTCTAGCTCACAATTCCATAAAATTAGTAATCTGATAACAATTTATACTGAAAATAAAAATTGCAATAATAATGCAATGTGTAAATATTTTAACTGTTTATGTAACCGGTTTGTGTATATGCTAGAGGTAATTATCGCTTAGTGTGTGAGTTGAGTAAATACAATTAAAATGCTAGTTCTTGAAAGCCACAGTAACTTTTGGATTTGCACAGCACTTCCTATGCAACATGTTCTCATTCCCAACTCGTCAAATATTGCAGTTTGGTCAATGGCCTTTCTCGTCAATAATTAATATCATGTAATAATGTATATAATAATAATAATAATAATAATATAATAAATAATGTAATTATTTGAAATAATAGGCTACACACAGCCTATACTGAAATATAACTGAAACTATTTAATTTTATGATTTCAGGTAATTACATTTTAACATGTCTCAATTGTATATTGATTATTTATCTACAACCAGGAGCTAATACTTGCGCTGATATTGCATGCCCATATAGCTAAAAATAAACGTGGTAACTCTGTAGCCTTGCCGTAACAGTCAATGACCGAAGTCTTCATCCTAAAATGCCAAAGGCTTTATAATGCTTCGAAAATTGACGAAAAAAGCCATTGACCAAGCTGCAATATTTGACGAGTTGGGAATGAGAACGTGTTGTCCTATATGTGGGATCTTTAGAGCAGGACTAATCTTTAACCAAGCCATTATCTCAATCAGCAAGACTGCCTCAGCCACAATTAAATGTTTTTTTGCTCAAATATGATGGCATTAATAAAAAAAATATATTTTTCATTTGTCCTTTTGTTGGCAGTGGCTGAGTGGGGGGTGCAATATGACACAATGTGTGCATTTTGGAGGTCAGGAGGAGGTTATTCATTTGAATTAAAAAATGTATTAATATACGTTGTATAGGCTTCATTAGTTGTGCATGTTATGATTATGGCCCATACTACAATTACCTATTTTGTCTATGAATGGATTAATCATGTAACAAAACACAAACAAAATAGGCTACACGCACGCACACTCGCGGCCGGGCCCTAGTTTACAAAATTTAAACAAACTTTAATGATAAAACAGCGACCACCGATCACGATGAACAAACAAAGTAGGGGAGACTGGGTCTGTTGTAACACTTTTTTGTTTCGTTGTAACACAATGTATCCAATCAGGAACAAGTTACGAATGACCTGATTCACTCCGGATATTTCAAATGTATACCTTATTGCACCTGTGAGGAATTAGCACCCTGTGGCAGATGCAGCCAATTTTATAATGAAAATATATTTTTAAATGTTTTAAATAAAATTATGTATATATATATATATAGATATATATATTTATTTTTTACAGTAGTTTGTATATCAATTTTCAATTAAATTAAAATGTCTCCAAGATTCAGACAGATAATGTATGTTAAAAATGTTACAAATATCCTTAACTAATCTAACACTGAGATAGTATTCACCAGCAGAACATGGGCATCAGATCATCAGTTAATAACAGGCTAATGTGCATTTTGTCCTACTGTAGGCTAGAGCAGTGTTTCCTAACCTTGGTCCTTGGCCTCTAACGAGCCATTCATTTGAATCAGCTGTGTTGTAGCAAGGCAACATCTAAAACATGCAGGGCAGCGTTCCCCGAGGACCAGGGTTAGGGAACACTGGGCTAGAGAGACCAGTAACTGGACCAGGAGCTTTCAGTTTTACAGTTTCTCTTGTTATATAACCATTGTATTATTTGCATGTTGTAGAAGAAGGTTCTACAGGCAAGGTCTGTTGCACCAAGGTTGGCTGAGCAGAACAGTTTCACAGTTGGGCTGTGCGGTACCTTCTCTTTAGTGATGGACAGGTCCATGCAGTCTTTCCCTGGGAAAGACTGCTTTTCTTGTCATGGTGGAATTTGAAGAATTGCATGTAACCTCCAAGCACTGATGACATTCTGAGATGTGTATAAGTGTGGGAGGGTAGAAAAAAGAGGTAGGCTACAGTTGAGTGTCATTGCATAACAGTGAAGATAAGATCATAGAGCAGGATGATTTGGCTTCCAAAGTGAACAGCAATGGCCCCAGCACAGAGCCCTGGGGGACACCCGTGATGAGAGAGCCTGCTTTAGACGGATCCATATCCATATGACCTGAAGCAATCTGACAGTGGGGTGCAAACCAGGACAGAGCAGAGTTTATAATGCTGGACTCGACCAAATTATATAATTTTTTATGGTAAGATATTCACTTTTAGTTGGTATTCGTAATGTAATTGCATTACAAGCATCAAACCACAATAAACAGGATGTCATACTGTAGATATCTTTGGCTATCCTGACACTTCTAGTACACTGGCACCACATCAGCTGTTGTTAGGATCTTACCATGACATTATCATGGAACTTCTGGGGCTTTTCATCAAACATTTGTGGCTGTTGCCTCGAACAACCAGGCCTAACGATGACGCTGACTGGTAAGGAACAGTGGCAACAAATTGTTTCTGCCTCACCACTATTGTATATTGTGTCTTGTAGAAATTTGGAGAAGTGGACAGCATTGGCTATTGGTATACCAGCCATACCAGCCAAAGTCACGAGACATGCTTTTTCAAAAATGTGTTTCAATACTTGAAGCAGATGTAGCATGCTATTGTTAAGACAACAATAAATAGGGAGCTGAAGTGAAACTGTACCGCGTTCCGTTCTTATTCTTATCTGGGCCCAATGTTCCAGTCATTCCTACTGTGGTGATAAGTTGTGACAAAATTCAAGTCAATGTAATGCAGTGACAGCAAGCTCCACTGTTGAGACCCCATATATTATGAATGGATTATAATAAAAACAAACAGAACTATTGAAATAATGTTGTGACATGAAGTAGGCCTAATTCACTTTTCTGCCTCTACAATGCATTGTGGTTATGTGCATATGTGTGCAGTATGTGCAAAGACAAACCTATAAAATGCATAGGAATACACATACTAGAACAATTCCCCCTAAAAATAAACCTGACTCAATAAATATTCACTTAAGAGAAAATAAAGTCACTTATAATAGCCTTGAAAAGATGTTCAGGGCTTACATTATCAAAGAATGGCCATGGGGGGAAAAGGTTTGCCCGTTTTTTCCAATTGTAAGTGTGAAAAGATCCATAAATATTTAATATTGTTTTTAAAAAAGCACTCAGATATTCTGAAAATCAAAAATTTTGCACAGGCTACAAATTGATTGCAATATGTTTTACTTCATTTAACAGAATAAAGGGTTTGGGCCTGGCCTGTAAAACAGGACCTTGTTATGTATTTTTAAGTGTTAAGACAGCATAAAGCATTTTTAAACACGAATTGCATGTTGAAATGAGTCAGTACAGGCAGACATACTGACAGTATGTAAGAGTTAATATCTTATAAAAAAATTAATTATGAATAACAAACCCAGTCATTTCTAAAACATGGACATTGTTTGAGTGTACCTTGCAAAGTTTGAATGCTACCACTGCTGCGTGTCTCATTAGAGATACAAATCCCCAAAGAACACATCCAGAACGTTTAACTAGGCAATTAAAATAAGAATGGAGAGGAACATGCTGTGTGTGGGAGTATGTCACAGCAAAAGAGAAGCTTGGGCGATGAGTGCACAAATGTTATATGACAAGTGGCAGGCATGGCACCATTCATCCTGGTATAACATGCTATGGCATTGTCAGACATTTTGTTATACAGCCGGGGTAATATTTTTTTGTGTATGTCTTTCCTTTAATATTCCACACGTTTTCTTTTTTATAGTATTACTATTTTTATGGTTGTTTATACAATATTTTTGTGAATTTTCTATATCTGCAATATCTTTAATCCAATATCACCAGAGTACAGTTTGCCTCCATTTAGGATATATTTACTATCATGTGAGTTCATATTGTTTTTATTCATTAATTCATCGTTCAAATAACACAACTTCTAAAGAAAACATACATATTTATTATAATTTAGGAAACTAGGCCTGCTAACAGGGGGACTGGATCCAAGTGCACAACATGTAGGAAGAACTAGGAAGCTTTAATGGTCAGGAGTACAAGGAATAGCAAAGTACAGTGCACACTAACCACTAACCAGGGCAGACACAGACCATTGTGTAAAAACAATCAGGGGCAGGTGAAAATCATCAGACAAGAAACAAGAAGAAGGAGGTGAACAGACACAGGTGGAACTAATGAAGCATGCCCTGCGTTCAGGATGGTGGAACATTTACAAGTTCAATGAATGAGAACGGCAGTGGACTGAACAGCAGGTTACAAAACAGGGAGGAGTTGGGCTGTCCATATAGGCTGTGGGTTGAACAACGCTCACATGGCTAACAACAACAAGCATTTGTGTTTTACTGCTTTAGATCAACAGTATAGATGCAGTATAGTAGTGCATAGCGCACTGTTCCAATTTAAGGATATGTCCGTAATGGCTATAGCATAGTGATTTATACTCATAAATACTTATAAAACACCCTGGAAAATATGTGGCTACACTGAGCAACACTCCCTATGCCCATTAAATGGAGCAAACGGCTTTGAAAGTAGTTCAAGAACGTTTTTAACGTTTTTGAGGAAGCAGGTCTGTAAAAAGTTAATTGAACGCACCCAAAATCAACTTTGAAACCAGGAAGTAACACAAGAATAGTGAAAAAGAACAAGGGCTGAGACAGAACAGAAAATATACATGAAGACAAACTAGGACCAAAACAAAGGAGCCCGACTGGCTCCTTCTGTTTTGAGCATTACTGCCAGTCAAGACAATGTGCTCTATAGTGATAAGCCTACTGTATGTTCTGCTGATATAATGAAAAGTTACACTACCATGGTTTGATGACAGAATAAATGTGATATTTAATACTGACTTTAATTAAATCCAATAAATTACACAGCAGCTTGATGACAAGTGATTGGTTAGCAGAAAAGGGATGTTCTGCCCTCATAAAACAGCTTATGGAAGGCAATTGTCAAACTGAATAATGGTAACAAAATGACCGCTCAGTCTGAATATGAGACTAGAGGTAAAGTAACTCTGTTAATTCTAATATGCAATGCATCCTAGGCCGCAATTTCCGTTGGCCACTGTAAAATATTTTTCAGTAAAATAACAGTAAACTTTATTTAACAGCAAGTTACTGTTTTCCGTAATAAATTATGCTGTAGTTTTCTGAAATATTTTGATTTTACAGTATCTTACTGGCAGCAGGGTTGCCAGTAAGTTACAGTTATTCTACATTATGTATTCATCTGGTCGGCGTGATGTCATATACGGCAGTGGCTTGAGAACTCGGTGACAACTCGGTGACAACAAACGGCTGTGGCCTAGCAACCAAATGTTAAACAGTGGTGAAACTGTTTCACCTTTTAAATCACCAACAATTTGGAACATCATAGAGAATGATTCACAGCCCCACCTCGTAGGGCGAGGTGGGGCTGAAAAGTCTGAAACGTGGGTTGTGTGTATATAAAAGAAGCCGAATTGCTAATGGGTAAGAGAGTGAAAGAAAGGTAGGATAGTTTGATCGATGTTTGTGGAAACGTTTTTGTCACTGGCAGCTTAATAACATTTTCGTTTTATAACCAATCCAACGTTTTCCATCGTGTCCCTGGAGGAATGATACCGTACAGATATTCAGATAACCAGAAGTTCTTAGTAAGTAACACAAGCGCCATCAGGAAACTGTAAATGTGAACTTTACTTCTAAAACTCCACCATTGTCCTCCTTCATTATGCTAGTATTCCAGTATCTTTGCTGGTATTAATGGGCTCAGAAAGCACGCTAAAAGCTTGCCACAACAGGTAGTATTTTAGAAGTAGATAGATAGTTTGTGTCAATTACGTTAATCATTTTTAACGCGTTAAACATTTAAAATGAATCTAAAAGATTAATAACGTGTTAGCGCTCCCAGTCCTAGTATGTATACTTTATTACTATCAAATTATTTGATTTTAGAAAATGATGGCCTTGTGAGGTGAACCTAAATATTGGGCATTCGTTCCTAGCCTGGCTCTGTCTGACTATTCTTGCTCTCAGCTACATTTTTGCTGAGATTTTAGTTTGGAAACCCTGTTAGCATTATCGTTTAGCCCCACCACCACGGACCAATCAGGGTGGATGTCCGCGGACTGTGAGCGTGACAGAAATATCGTTACACCTTCAGTCTGACAAATTTCTGTCCGCGCGAACATGTGTGCGGACATGTTGCGCATGTGCAACAGGCTGAAGCCCACTACAGACGCCAATCGATGATGCCCTACTAAGCTCACAAATGAGTGTTCTAGGGGTATTAAAAAATATTTACTTCCAGCTAATCTTAATTACACCAATATTGTTCACATAAAAATCGTAGTTATAAATATTGCTAATTTCAAAGCACTTTTTTGTATAAAGAAATAGCCGACGCATCAGCGTGAAATATGCTTGGAACTTGACCATGTTGCGTGAGGCCAGGCATTGGTAGCATGCAGTGGCCTTAAGTGTGATGACGTTGTTGACGTTAAAGTCAAGAGTATTTTATGGTGGTAGAGCTAGAAGAAACAATCAAACTGTTGTACTAACACCAATTGGTTATCCAATATTTTCCAAATAAACCAGAGGTATACACCCAGTAGGAGGCGATGACTGTGAACACTTCCCAATGGAGCGTGTCCAGACCATATTCACAAAGGGAATTTTGTTACACCAGGCTAATGCATCAAGTACATACTTTGGAGTATCAGATGCAGGTATATCAAAGGTGTACGCTCAACATCAGCTGCTGTGGCAGACTGTAAGAACCATTCAAAGGCAACCAAATACAATACGTTATTTGATTAAATCAAGAATTATTAATTGACAATAATATCCTAAATGTGACAGTCTAATAGACCCTATTCCCAAATCAATACACAATAAAGTATAGTCCCAAAGAGAAGAAGGGATTTAGTAATTTTCTCTGAAATATCAAGTGCACCCAAACAAACATAATGGTGCCATTGATTATTGTTTAAGAGACTTACAGTATCTTGACTAAATTATTTTATCATGGAATTTCAGATAACCTGACCCAACAAATAATAAAACTGATATAAAACTGAAATGGCAATGGCAGAAACTAACTCATATGTTCCCTAATGCAACACATGTTGATACCATGTTGATGTATGTATGCAACTCCAAGAAAAAAGAGCACATCTTTTTTTAAGATGAAAACAATCAGAACAAGCCTTTTAGTAAATGCTAAATGCTAATGCAATATTAAAATAAATACAGTCAATACAATGTCATTGAAAAAGTTGTAGACATTCAAAGCAAAACCTTGTTAACAATCTTATACAGTACTGTACATCAATGTTAACAATACATTGCTTATTTACAGCTAATCTTATTAAAAGTAGACTGCAGAAGCCAACATTACATTGATATTTTAACAACATATACCTAATGGTTATGCAATGCATCAATAATGCATCAATAATTAATTATTTAATGTTAATGCACTGGTGATTCTTTTATTCTCTCTCTAATATATCAAAGATAAGTTCAGATAACAAACTAAATAATGATATAACTAGTCTTAATTAACTTAAATACATATATAATATCAGAGACAATACTATTTTAACTAACTATATAAACTAAATATTATAATCTCTTAGCTATAGTACATACAGTATCTGTGGCAGAAAATGTCAGCCAGGCTGTTGGTTGGCACTCCTACATTAAACTTATTAAAATTCTGTGTTTAACTGTTGTATAAAATAGTAGCATGCTGTTTTGTTCTTCTTTCCAAATTCCCCAGAACGCATTGTTCTTTACAGTAAAATACTATAGGGAAACTGTAATATACTGTCACAAATGGCCATATTTTTACAGCAATTTGTTACAGTTATGCCAAACAGGATATATTTGTCCATTCTAATCATTTTTGGAATCATTATTGAAATAGTTCATTGAACTCTGCAGTATTTTAAAATAATCCAGTAATGTGTTGAGCAGCTAGGTGAGACTGACAGAGACCACAGTGAATGACAGTGCTGGAATTCATGAATCATTAGCAGCCTACAGGCATGTGACCCACTCCCAATATGCTCACTGTGAAGCTTATTAAACCCAGACAGTTAGAGCCTAGCGCACAGACCACGATGGGTTGCCCAAATATAGATCTGCCTAAAGGAAAATACATGCTCTACTGTTTTGAAGCTTGTTCTTCCTTGTCATTTCTATACTGATTTTGGCCTTTGCACCCAAGTCTGGGATAGGGACATGTACAGTACATACTGAATTTTAAAATCAACAAATACCTGGCATATTTAAAGTTATAATGTAAAATCTAAACTACATGTAGAACAAGGTTTAACATAAGCTGTTAGTATATTATAGCATATTCATATTTCTTAATTGAGTGAGTTCTTAATTGCTCATATAAAGATAGATAAAGTGTAATGTTCATATTGGACTCTTTTATAGGATATTTTACTGTAATATATGTTCAAATCAACGCCTCGAGGGCAACATGCACTGCACAAATACAAATTAAATGATCTTGTAAGGACTAAATTCAAAGTGGCACATTCATTTTTTGTGGCAGAGGGTATATACAGTGTGCAGTTGCAAGAAAGCTAAATGTGCTATGGTATATTTTATACAGAAGATTATTTTCAATCAGATTCTTTCCCCAGCGGGATTTCTTCACATTTTTACAACTGTCCAATCCATCCAGCTCTTACTGTCCTGTAAAAGATACATTACCTGAATGCAATATAATTGTACAGGGACTCAAGGCAACCAACCATCATCAGCCATCACATCCCTGTGCAACATTAGGATATAGCAGTGGAGAATAATCCAGTCCTTTGCCAAGAACTTTAAGACATAACATTGCTCATTTCAGTTTAATTTCTAACATTTCTGAAATAATAATCGGGAAGAAATTTCAGTAAACTAAATGGGTCACACCACTGTAATTGTAAGAAATGAGCAAGACACCGAAAGGTCAAAACATAATTGGTAGAATCAAGGAGACAGAAATGTATAGTCACTATAAACACCTATACAAAATACAATGAGAAGGCCTACAATGTATGGCAGGATAAACCAAGGAACTTGTCTGGATAGGCTGGGAAGAAGAGGGAATTTCAGAGGGTCTGATCACTTATTGTTTATAATTGTTCATTGTTCATTGCTCATTGCATTACTCATATCCTGGAGTTATTGTCATTGGACATAATGACGTGTGGAATTTGTTTGTTCTCTCACTTACACAATTTAAATACACTTGTAATTAATGTGGTGAGCAAAGGGGATGTAAATAGCAAAGAACACTGCTTCACTTTCCATTGTTGCATGCTATGCATGATAGATATTCTTTACAACCTGTTTATATAATTAGCAGAATTTTAAACAAAAGATCAAGCAAATAATAAACGGTCAAACAATACACACAATGACTATGGAATGAGATTCACCATGATGTCACCATGAACAGCCTACTGGCAAGGGAAGAGAGGCGTTGGGGTGCATTGGAAGGTTTTGTTCAACCTCTGATTAGATAAATCCCATGGTGTTTTATTAAGGGTTTGGCAGGAGGCAGTAGGCTAATTACCCAAATTCATCGAATTAATGATCCATCCCTAACCTCTAACCACCATCTTGATGGAGCATGCTACCACTGCCAGCAAAAAAATACCCCTGAATGAGAGAATCAACATGATAAATCTGTGTGGATGGTTTTCATGTTTGCGTCCTTAAGTCTGTGAACCATATTTTATGTAGTATTTACAGTATTTTACTGTAAAGTCAGTTACAATCAAACACAAATGCAGCTGTAATCCCTTCATAACAATTAAATATGCAAGGAAGTCAGCTAACAAAGTGAAGACATTTCCCTTTGAGAAACTTTGTAATTCAAATTACAAATTCAAATTACTGCCAGAGAAAAATAACATACATAAACTGTATTTTTATTTTAATAAATTACTGTAATGTAATCTAACATAAGCAACATACATGTTGATACATGTACTGTATGTATAATGTATAATCATAACCATATACATAATAATCTTTGCAGTCTAAATATTCAATCAGACAGTGAGATTATTTTTGATCTTGCAGTCATCGACTACTCAACTGGACTGAATTGACTCAAACAGATTAATATGTGTAGTTTCCAGACAGAGTAACAAGAGCCTGGAAGATCAGCTTTCAGGCTTCCACTAAAATGTACTTTCAACTGTAATATGTAAACTATGTGTAATATGTAAAACTATAAATGTAAACAACGTTCAGAATGTGATCATATGTGCATAGACTTTGGACAACAGCAAACCGCACAATGTTTTCAGAAAACTGCCACTTGTCCATACTGTATGAAGATTACATAGACATTGTACTGCTTGAGTACATTCATCAGTTCCCAGCACTAAAGCTCCTTGAACACAATGAAGTCGCTGCAGTATGGAGATTACAAATGTTCAAAGGTATCAGAGCTCTCGTCAAGAAAACACATTGGAAGAAAGCATCACTGTCATAAAACCTCCACAGTGAATGGAAGGTGTAAACTGAGGTTAATGGGATGCATGAAACATGATCTTAAGCCTACACACACGCTTACAGGATGCTTAAGGTTTCTTGAATGAGAAAATGACACTCATGCCGCTAATTCTGCAGCAGTGTACAGTTAAAGTCAATGTGAGATGGATGTTAGACAGTATCTAGAGATTCTGCAAATTGAAGCATTTCATAATAAGATAGAACATTACGACAAAACATATAGGGATCTAATGTGTTCTTCATGCAGATGTCACTCCATCTGCATCTGACAAAGAAGAAAAAAACATCTCCCAAACAGGTTATTTTGGGAAAAGGGAAGAGAGAGGCTGAAATGGCAAACTGAAAATGCACATGCCAACTGGCATACTTAAATAGGTGCATAATTTGACTGGGAAAATGAGCTAACAACATCCTTCAAAGTTAATTTTCCTTTCATTCTTTCTATTAAGGGGGTACACATTACCTGTACAATTTAGCTTGGCATGCCTCAAACATTCTAGAATAGACTTATTCTAGGATGTTCTAGATTTAACTGTACCGCAGTTAATACATATTGTATTCGATGACATTTAGAGTCAAAAGCAGTAGCATTAATGTAATGCTTGTGGACATTGTGGAAAAATGTACTGACCTTTTTATCACATGAAAAACAGTTAGTTTCACAAGGTGAAGAAAGGTTATTTTCATTTGCTTTGAACATGTTGCACCTCTCCACATTCCGTGGTATGTTTAGGGCTGCTTAGACTTTAGACTGCACACACACGCACACAAACGCACACACATTTTCTGGATGAGAAAAGGTTTTGCAGAATACATTCAGCATGCCTAGACAACTGAGACCACAACTATATATATCACCATAATGAATCAATTAAAATATTTGGATTGGGCTGAACATTATAATTGGAAAAGATAGGAGCAGAGGTCCAGGTGAAAACAGGATGGAGGTATTTAAGGTTAACAAATTAAAGTAATTAAACGACATGAAACAACATTTGCGCGCGCTCACACATACAGTACACACACACACACACACACACACACACACACACACACACACACACACACAAAGACACCATGTCTAATGTAGCTGAAACATATAAACCATTGATGTCTTGCCCAAGTATTGTATTGTCCTTAGGCTTCAAACAACAGTAAAAGTACAATGCATATGGTAAGCTAACAACACAGGACACCACTGTCACCTCATATGTGGCATCTTACTGTCATGTTTGCAGTGGTTGTCATGTATTTTGGCTTGAACAGAATGGAAGATAGAACTGCATTTTTAATACAGCCACCATGTCCCCAAAAGAAAGCAGGCATGCAGAGCGTGGGATTATTTATGCATGTCTTAATCTTAGCCTCTTGAAAATAAGGTTAGCATTGCGGACAATATCAAATTTACCATAAGATTCAAACATTCTCATATGGCAATTGGAGTGTTTACATTATTAAGATGATAAGGCAAACAACTATAAAACATTCCTTGATCTTTGCTCTTTGCTGTCACATGTAGTCATTTTCTGTTCTCCCTTCAGATTCTTAAATAACAGTACTGTGACGGTAGTATATCTCTCCTTGACGCCTGACTTCACATAGTGTACAAACAGGCCATTAGGGAATACTGTCCCTGGACGCCAGTCCACTAGTGCAGTGTTCTTCTGGAGCTTGTTGGCCCAGTTTTGTCAAACCTGCCTTTGTAATTCCCAATGGCAGTTGTGCATTGTGTTAAGACATTCTGAATGCACAATGGATGGGAAAATTGAGGTATTAAGAGTTGCAATATAACAAATGCAAACTGTCAGGTATTTGGCTCCCAGGCTTCTTTAAACACACATATGAAATATTTTAGTAGCAAAGGAGATGATTGCTATGTTATGACTAATTGTGCGTAACAGGTGTCACAAGCTATCACCTTCTAACAGCAAATAATACTAACCTTGAGAGCCTTTAATACAGGAGTTCTCAAATTGAGTTGGGTTGTGAAGAAGGCTTTTTTCTGCTCCTAGTCTCATGCTTATGCAAAGATTCATCAAGATTTCTAGAGACACAGTCAGACTTGTCACAGATTTGCACAAACCATGTATGTGTCTGATACAGCTTGATTAAGATAAACATAATATAAATGAATGGCTTTAGGTCCAAATGGGTGCAAATTAAATGAAAATGGGCTGCAGTCTAAACAATGTAAACAAAAAGCAATGGTCTATTGAACCAATGTGTTATGTGGGCAGTGCTCTGCCCCCTCCAGGCATCCTTGGAATACAGATAAAATGACATTGATATGCTTTCACAAGCTGCAGACATATATTAGGATGTTATAAATAAAGCAAACTATATAAAATATTAAATTAGAAAATGCTATGGCATTCTCATTGTGATGTTACATTTTGTGCTAGAACCTTTCAACGTTTTTATTATATAGTATAGTACATACAAGGTAAAATGGTTTTCTGCATTATTATGACTTACAGGGTCAATGTGTAGAACTCCTGAATGTCTTGACTAGAAATTAATTTATCCAGACATTCAGTTTCTTGAGATTAGGAGCATATAAAGCTGTGTGGCATTGTGTTTAATGAAGTTGTCCATATAGCTGTCTTCATTGTGCTTAGACAAAGAACAAAACCACTGTGGGGAAATTGTTGAGTCATCATTGTGTGAACCCTCCAGCACGCCATTAACTGGAAATCTAGGCATTGCTCTTTTCATCAAAATGTAACAGTGGACCATAATCTGTCAGAGAGTGCGCAGCTGCTGAATGCTGCTGCACTTGATTGCACAGTATGCTGACATCACATTATGAACACTCAGAGGGACGAGAACAAGACAAGGCAAAGATAATGCATATAGGAGCCTGCTAATCAATATAGGTTATGCTATGAGAATGCTGAACTTTCAGTAAACAACATGATATTCAAGTCACTACTGTATGTCAAATGTGATGCATTATGCATCCATCCATCCATCCTCATCCACTTATCTGTTGTGATGCATTATGCAATATGAAATTTGCAGGGGTTTTAATGTTACAAATTCCCCACTGTGGAATTGCATTATACACACACACACACACACACACACACACACACAGTGTGTGTACTGTGTAATATATATATATATATATATATATATATATATATATATACCTGGATGGTGATCTACACAAAATCAATAGCAACCTAAAGGGCCAAGTAATTGGACAACAGCCTGAATCCACACTGCCGTCAACAACAGAGTTGAAGGTAGCTGTACTCTGTACAGAGTGAAATGTCTTGGAATCACAATAAATACACTCTTCTTTGGCCAACATACAGTACTGTGCATTACATGACATCTACATGACATCTACGAACACTGCCAGCAAAAATACAACGTTAATTAGATATCATAGCCACGTAATTTATAGTATATCACGTTTGAAAGTCAGTTAGTTAGCTTGTAATGCTGGTTACAGGAAGCCTCACAGAGAGAGAGAGTATCCTATTTACTACTATAGACTTTGATTGAAGTTCATATAGAGACACTTAACATCCAATAGGAAATATTACCCAATATGCTGAGACTTAGATACAGTGCCATGCTAATGGTGGGTAAACACCTACAGTGCCAAACTAATTGAATGTCGTAATCTCACCTGAGTGAACTTTGTTTAAAACTATTATTGTTTTTCATTTTGCCTGTCCCAAATGACCACAACTTTTAATATTTATGAGAATGAAAATCGGTTCCAAACAGGCAATTATGTTGATTTTTTATTTTTATTGATTCTGAATTCAATGCCGCAATGTTGCCCATTTGGGACAGTGACAACATGTGTTTTCTGAGTATACTCAGTAAATATGTGTATTATATGTGTTTTCTGAGTATACTCAGTAAATATGTGTATTATATGTGTTTTCTGAGTATACTCAGTAAATATGTGTATTA
>JAODUE010005179.1:0-10198 GCA_027564755.1 Amblyopsis hoosieri | reverse complement strand
GGGGGGGGGGGGGGGGCGGGGGGGCGGGGGCGCCCCCCCCGCCCCCCCCCCCCCCGAGTCGGTCGGGCACGTGTGCCGCCATCTTTGAAAGGGTGGTATGTGTATTTGGGTTGAGGTCGTGGTGTGCGCACTAGAACAGGGTTTTTTAGAGTTGCAGGCATGACACCTCCCATCCTCGAGAGATACCCGGAGTAAATAAATGTCCTCCTACGGTTAGGATCTGAATTAGCAAGGAAGGAACACAACTCAGAACTGAAGCTATACTCTAGCAAGGTAAAACACAAGCACAACAAAATATTCAGTGCAACATCACCCTCGTTTGAAAAGAGAAATACCTGTAGCGCAATAATCATATCCCATCTATGGTTAAGAGCTGAATTAGCGAGGCAGTAATAGAACTCAGAACATAAATCATACTCTAGTAAGGTAAACACAAGTGCAACAAAATATTCTGTGCCGTAATGACATATATAATAATAATAATATAATAATCAAAAAGATATGCTCTATCTGTCCTAGGATATTACAGTCGGTTAAAGGTTTAGGTGGCAGTACATCATAAACTAACATCTAACTCAGTGTGATAATCTTGTTTTTAGATTTAATATCTAGTTGGACTTGTTTGTATTAAATTAATCTGCAATTAATTTAAGAAATCTTATCAAGTGAATTTCACTTACTGCACCGCACTAGCAGCCAAAATTGTTTGTTTAAAGCATAAGAAAGCTCATAATTAATATATTTGCACCTATATTTGATTTGGAATTGACACCCAACAGCTGATCTACTACTCTAGCAAACTGGTCAGGCTGCAAGCAAACATAAAATTGTGTACTTTTCCCGCCCATTCAAAGTACCTTGACCTGTATCCATCATTCTTTGCTTCATGCTTTTTATAGTAATCCTACAATGCACCGGTTACTATAGTGGTTTGCTCAGCTGGTTGAGGAACATAAATATCAGCGCTAATGACAATAAAACAATTAGTGGCATTAAAAGGTGATTGTGTTAATGCTTTATTAACGTGTTAACTTTAAAATCCCTAATAAATACAGTATGTACAGTACTATGCCAGCAGCTTATTTAAAAGTTAGTGTCCTTTTAGGCCCCTTCTTGACCCAGGGCCTGGGGATAACTGACCCATGACCATGTCGGCGAACCAGGTCAGACACAGCGCCGACCTTGAATATTTTCAGCTGCGCCGGTATTGCGGAACAGGGTGTGATGTTTTGATAACCAGAGCCGTATGTATACACACAAGCATGGTACTATTTGATTATATTAGGTTATAAACTGGTTAAACCCTGTATGCAGACAAAAGAAACTGACTTAATTGTCTGATTTCAACTTTTGTCGGTTGGTATGCACTCGAGACCCAAATGTAGCACTGAAAGCCCTGAATTGTTTTTTCTTCTTCAAAATGTGTCCCATTTAAAATATCCCTGTAACGTACAGTACATTCAAACAATGCTTGCATATTCTCAACAGAGCATTTGGCTAGCCAAACTTCATAGGGCCAATAGCAGTGATATTGCCTCATAGCCCGGCTGTAATGGTGTACAGTATTAAAAGTGACAAAGTGGCAAATGCTTCCAATGAAGATGTACGGTGCTGTTTTAGACAGGCTGCATACAGTAATACGACATAAATATTTGATTGTTCAGATGTTGCGTGTATATTGTGTTAATGGTCCTACTGAGCATCATTAGCTTAACAACAGAGCAACAGGCAGCTAAAGAATATAGCAGACCTTTCCTTTGTGAAATGAAATTGTTTTGTAGCCACGTTTTGAGAACTTGTAAAAAGGAGTATGCTAGGCCAGTATGTGGGGTGTAACTTTGCCACTCGAATATACAAAATGCCTAATGAGCATCCACCAATAATTGTAGCTATTGTACAATTCGAGTTTTATTGACGTTCATAACCACTATTAAAAGACTGATCAATGGTTCGCTACTCTGTAAAAGAAAAATCTAATAAACATGAGGGCGTGTCGGTGGCGGCAATTAAATATTCCTACATGTACTCACTGTAGTAGCATGAGCATGTAAGTAGGTGCATGCATTCATATCTTAGAGCTGGCTTTGTAGAGAGAGAGAGAGAGAGAGAGAGAGAGAGAGAGAGGGGGGGGGAGGAGGGGGGAGTTGAGAAAGAGGCCAGAATATCTGTAACATTTCAGATGCAATAGCTTTATAACGTGAATTGATTTTGTCACTGTGCTATGTGAACCTTAGCCCTTACAGGTGCTATGAAGTGATTTGTGAACACATCGCGTTTCCAGCAGTAAAAACTGAATTTCCCATGAGCCCTATTACCTCATCGCAAAGAGCTACCGCCACTCATCGGTGAAAGAATGGGTTTGTATTGAATACAAAATAGCCATTTTGCATGATGTATAGCAGTGTACAAGCTGCACTGTACAAGCACGATGTTAAACAGAACTCACACATTAAGTTCAGTCTCCAGTCCAACTCTTTAGGGATTTAATGACATCTTACAGGCAAAAGAGTAATTCTGCTTACACTATACATATTGTTACATTCCCACCCCATCAAGCCCCTGAAGCACAGGCGCACCACGAAAGGCAGGTTTGTACAGTTCTGACGGGGTCAATTACAGCAGCCAGGCTTTGTACCCTGGTCCTTGGCTATGAGTTCTATGGTTCTAAGGGTTATCCATATGTCATTCCTGTAATCCAGAGTCAGTGTCCAAACAGCAGTCCAAAGTCAAGCCAGCCAAGCAACACTACTACTTCCACTTTCCACGGCAAAGTACTTTACACCAACCCATACATTCACACCCCTTACTTGTAAGATGCTCTTTCTTCCCTTTCTGTCATCTTCTGTAGCTCATTCCATAAAGCCTGCTAAGAAAAGAGGGGATTATAGTCCAAAATATGACTTGAATCAAGTTCACGCAATTAGACTAATTTGGTCGGTAAAAAGTCGAATATAATATCAGATCAATACGATGAGAGAGCAGCAGTATGTTCATGGTCACTGAGCAGCGGGTAATATTAGAAATATATTTAGAAATCAAACATACAATAACTACAAAAAGTAATACAGCTCCTGTAAACAAAACGAGAGAAATTTTGCAAGAAATTGCTTATCAATTGAATGCTTAAGTAACTTTTAAATGCAATAAAATACTAAATATAATATGTTCAGAAAACTTGTTCAGAAATGGCAAGAATGTCCAGCCTAATAGGCCAAAGGTCTTTAATGTTTACCCACATACTCCGGTCTGTTGCTCATCCCACAAATGCATGTTCCTTACAAATGCGGCACCATTTAAAAGAAAGGAAATAATCTGGCTTTCCAATGGTTTACGATGTATTTCCAAGCAGCATGGTTACAACCAAGAAAGAATCTACCAAACACAAATGTCCTTACTTTTTGTGTTATTCATTGCGTTATTCATTGTTTTAGCATGGCTTTAGCTAGCTGGCTGTTACAGTATGCCTGTTCTCCTCTGGTTCTACACAGAGCATTCAGCGCCAGACGATTCAGTGTGTTTCTGGGGTAGCCTAACCCTCAAGCCAATCAGGCATAGGGCGGACGCCATAGTAATTCATCATACCACAACCAGGAAAGGGTCAGCACCAACACACCTAACTTTGCAGAGGAGCTAGCGTTGGAAATGAAGGTCAGCCATTGAGGCATTTGGGGGAGGGGGGGTTGTAATTATATAAAAGGTGGACATTTCTACTTAATCTTGACTAAACTCTATGTTATGTTTATGGAACAAGCTTCAATGTTGTAGTATGAATAGAATAATGCAATGCAATTGATGGATTGTAGACAGGTCTTGCATGCGCTTCTACCCCGTAGTGAATGAATGGTTATCAATGTCGGAATGCAAATTATATGTTAAGTGTGTCAACACTACAACCAGGAACATGGTTTGCTGTATGCTGCAGCACTGATAGTCTCTGTGAGACACTCTGCCTTCATATCGGAGTATAAATAGTCACTGGCTTCTCGCTAAATGTTGTGTAAATTGTTGACGACCCCTATGCCACCATAGATAAATAAATAAGTTAAGTAAGGAATGGTTGTGCAATCATTTTAAACTTTCTAAAGCAGTGATGTGACCCATATAGAATCGAGCAGACGGCACTATAGTTATTTCATTCTTTCATTATCAAACTTATTTTGATATGGAGAAATGTGATATTGAGGTGAGAAGGCTATTGTCTATTTTGTAATGTTTTATTCAACACATCCGTTACAATATTATTGTGATTGTATTTATACATACCAGTTTGACTTATTATTCTCCTCATCATATCTTTTATCTTCTTTCAAACAATAAGCTTGTTTAAAAAAAAGAATGTATATAATATCTATAAACCTTCTCATATGTCTTTTATCCTTTTTCAAACAATGAGCTTGTATTGTTTATTTTTTATTTTTTATAATATATATAAGCCTTCTTAAGTTCCCACCATTGTCTTGTTCATTTGCATGTCACATTTTTCCATAGAGCATGAACAGATGCATGCACAAACTATATAAATCATTATATGTTGCTGCTACAGCCTTAAAGATCCACATATTATATTATTTTCACCAAAACAGCAATTAAACATATGCCTTGAACATTCAGAACATTTTTATTTATACTACATTTGGTGTAGAGCATCAATTACATCAAATAAAATCCAGTATTGTCACCCCATAACATGTGCTTCCCTGCTTGAGTTGCAGTTCACCTGTGTAGAACTGAAAGAACACAGTAAATAGGGAAAATCAAAGCTACAGAACCGCTGAGTTCCTATTCCAAACCTGTACCAAAGCGTCAACCTTCTCCACATGAGGGTTTAGGTTCACTTGTAACGTGGTTAATGTGACTACTGTATACAATGTACTGTATGTTTTAATGCTTTCACCACAGGAGCAGTGCCTTTGAAGTGGTTAAATGGCTCTATGAGTACAAATCTATGGTGCGTTTCCCGTACAAGGACGAAGGCTAGCATTGAACCTACATCGTGCTATGCATCGTTGCACTAACTAACATCGTAAGTCTTTTTTCCCAAAAGTGCCGAACTTTGTTAGTACATCTATGGTTTGAACTATGTTGGTTTTAACCACCGTAGTTTGAATGTTTCCAGATGTGTTCGGTCTGACTTTTACAGCGGGAAACTTGCAAAAACACAACCATAGCAATAATACAAATATAAGTAGGACTATTCATATAGGCTCACATCAGAAACAATAATAATAGTTAAATAAAACTATAAAAATGATCTAATCTATTATCTAACAATAATAAAGAACTATAAATATAATATGATTAGAATACAATATCAGTTTAAGTCCAGGCAATTAGCACAGTGGTTTGTGTGTTGGGCTGTCAACATGAAGGTTGTGGGTTCAAGTGTTCTCCCTCTCTTTTAGTTCTAGAAGTATTTTAACTATTAGCAATACATTGCATTCAACGCAATACGCTTTGTCTAGCCTAAACATTTTTACTACACTGAAAAAATGACATCTAACTTAGTCAGATAATCTTGTTTTTAGATTTAAAATCTACTTGGACTTGTTTCTAATATACATGGCTTATCTAGTGACTTAAATTAAGTAAATCTGCAATTATTTTAAGAAATTTTATTAAGTGAATTTAACTTACTGTACTGACAGAAAAAGCTCATAACTAATATACAGTATTTGCACTTGTATTTGATAGGGCATTGTTTTGCAGTGTATTCATACTTCAAATATGTAGCCTACTATATGGCCGACATGCTTCAAAGCAGCGTGTCAGTAGCTCAACTGGATACGTGTGTGATCGTGCACGATAGTCTTTCTCAATAACACGGGTTTGAAACACTAGCGATAAGTTGTTTTTTCATAACGGCAACAAAAGCACTTTTTGATTAAGATTACAATAACATACATTTTCTGTATGCGAGATAAAAAGAAAGTTATGCTTTTTCATCTTTCATCTGTTTTGATCCTAACTGAACTATATAGCCTAGGCCCGAATAGATGACATTCCATGTTAACAGGTAACCCGAAATCTTCAATCGAAAGGATTCCATTTGGAAATTCAAAAAAGTGTCAATGTAAACCCATGCAGCTAAATTATTTCCAAATTATTTATAGTCATTCAAGATTTGTTGGTTATACCTTTGGGGTAAAGGTGAGATAGTAGGATCATCCATTTAATTTCTTTACTGTACAAGGCATAATGCTTGGATAGAATAGGCGGTGGGGAGCTACAGATACATAGTGCCACAAAGTAACTTACAAGAATACCAAAGTATCTTACAAGAATCACAAAGTAATGCTTATAGCACCAGTGAGTAGCACAGAGTACTTCAAAGCATTCAGCAAAGCCCCTCAAAGTATCACAAGGTATGGGCCTACTGGTGCAATCATTTGAAACGTTCTGACGCACAGCAATGTGACCCTTTTAGGTGTGAGCTGTCTTCACTACTTACTTCATGCTTTCATTGCCTCAAATCTGTTTTGATGTGGAGAAATGTAATATTGAGGTGAAAAAGGTTACTGTCTATTTTTACCGTATCGGTTGTTGTTCCTTGCTTATCAAGGATATTATTGCCATTTATTGATACATACGGCCACATTTTATTTGTTTGATTTGCATCTGTTATGTGACCTATATGACATGACAGTTATGTTTCTCATTTCCTTTCAAACAACAACAATATTATTATTTATATAATCTGCCACATATCTGCCACACAAAATATTACAAAGTTGTATGCACTTTAAAGCTTTCAAAGAAGCTGTACCACATATAACTGCAACTAATCATAATAAAGTATTTCTCACCAGCAAGGCCGTATTAGTACCCTCAGGGGCCCCTGGGCACTGTAATGTATGGGCCTCCCTCTCGTCCTTAACACCCACATGATAACAAAAATATTTACACCCAGCAAACTGCAGGCATCTGACAGAACCTTCTCCCCACCAGACAGACTATGTTCGCACGCACACACCATATTTATTTGAACTTCCAGTCAAGCTGGCATGTCAAATCACAAGAAAATGATGCAATCAATTAAAGCATCCAAAAGCAGTGTATGGCTCAAGACTATGGCAATATAGTGTTCACTGAAAATCACCCAAGCTGATAGCACACCAGTAATTCTGAAACATGACTGAAGATACAACAACGCCAACACCCAACACAGCTGAGTGCAGGTTGCAAAAGTTCAGTAAGTGAGCTGGGCAACTTAACACACTGCAAAAGCCAATATACTGCACTTGACCAACTAAAGCTCACACAGGGCTATATCAGCATCACACCATAATTATGCAATACGCGTGTTCTGCAAATGGCAAATATACTCCGGAAAATATAATTATCTGGTCACAACATCAAAACAGATCATGAGCCTACTCAATCCACAGAAATAGCATTAAGTCCTCAGTCCAGCCAACGAGCCTGAGGTGGCGTTACCTTGTTGTTTGCCGACTGGCGTAATTTTTAGTCTTCGCCCAAGTTAGCTACCGTTAGCTGAGGCTGAGCATACTGTAGCTAGTTAGCTACCGTTAGCTGAGGCTGAGCATGCTGTAGCTAGTTAGCTACCGTTAGCTGAGGCTGACCATATGTAGCTAGTTAGCTACCGTTAGCTAATGCTGACCATACTGTAGCTAGTTAGCTACCGTTAGCTAAGGCTGAGCATGCTGTAGCTAGTTAGCTACCGTTAGCTGAGGCTGAGCATACTGTAGCAAGATAGCTACCGTTAGCTAAGGCTGACCATACTGTAGCTAGTTAGCTACCGTTAGCTGAGGCTGAGCATGCTGTAGCTAGTTAGCTACCGTTAGCTGAGGCTGAGCATACTGTAGCTAGTTAGCTACTGTTAGCTGAGGCTGAGCATACTGTAGCTAGTTAGCTACTGTTAGCTGAGGCTGAGTATGCTGTAGCTAGTTAGCTACCGTTAGCTGAGGCTGACCATATGTAGCTAGTTAGCTACCGTTAGCTGAGGCTGAGCATACTGTAGCTAGTTAGCTACTGTTAGTTGAGGCTGAGTATACTGTAGCTAGTTAGCTACTGTTAGCTGAGGCTGAGCACACTGTAGCTAGTTAGCTACCGTTAGCTGAGGCTGAGCATACTGTAACTAGTTAGCTACTGTTAGCTGAGGCTGAGTATGCTGTAGCTAGTTAGCTACCGTTAGCTGAGGCTGACCATGTGTAGCTAGTTAGCTACCGTTAGCTGAGGCTGAGCATACTGTATCTAATTAGCTACCGTTAGCTGAGGCTGAGCATACTGTAGCTAGTTAGCTACCGTTAGCTGAGGCTGACCATATGTAGCTAGTTAGCTACCGTTAGCTGAGGCTGAGCATGCTGTAGCTAGTTAGCTACTGTTAGCTGAGGCTGACCATATGAAGCTAGTTAGCTACCGTTAGCTGAGGCTGAGCATACTGTAGCTAGTTAGCTACCGTTAGCTAAGGCTGAGCATACTGTAGCTGGTAGCAGAGGGCCCGTCGTAGCATTTTTGTAGCTTTTTTGTAGGTTTTTTGAAAAAGCTACTTATTAGCGGGGCATCTTTTATTGCACACGCTACTTTCTTTTCCTTTTAGTTTTTTTCTTCTCTTTTAAGCCCCACTGGTCTTTTGGTTTCTGTGCACAAATACAACTATTAAATACATTTTCCACAGTTCCATTCGCTAAAACAACCTGTCTGACCATAGATCAGTCACAATATAATTACATTGTTTTAATCTCAACTCGTTCTTAGAAAAACTGATGCTGAATCAGTATGATGTAAATCACCTGCTTGCTCTATGCTATGGCTCTATGCCCACCTACTGTACCAATCTACGCACAATGCCGGCTCCCAATCATTAAGCTACCTGTCTAGCCATCAAACAGACAATCATGATACTTTTCTGTAAATAACTTTTATTTTATTCTGATTCAATAATTATAAAGCTCTTAGGTAGACTTCTATGTACCCAAAAAAAAAGAGAAAAATCTGATTTTTTTTCTTCCATTACTGAGAGCCCCTCTCTGCCCAAGGGCCATTGGGTACGTGCCCAAATTGCCAATATGGTAGATCCGGCCTTGCTTACCAGAGATAAGCATGGTAACACTGTAAGTATAAATGTTGCTGTAATAACTGCCCAATATAATAAGTTGTTCCAAAATTATGGCTGCCCACATAAAGGATAAAGGAGTACAAGGGAAAGAAAACCTGTAAGGCACTCAAAAAGGTATCGTTTGAAAAAGCAAAGAAAGTAGCAAATTATCAGGAAGGAAGGACGTTGGAGACGACAAGGGTTCAAGCATGTGGTTTGTATTTATACCACAAGTAAATAAAATAAACTCTGCGACATGAAGTGATGTGCTTTTCCTTACCAAGTCCGTCTCAAAGAGTCAGTAGGCCTTCTGTTTCTTCTTTTCCTTGATGTGACACATGCAAAAACACACACACACACACACACACACACACACACACACACACATGAACACACATAGTACAATGCCTCAAGCATCTCAAGAGAGTGTACTTTGTCTTCATCTTCATCAGCACAACGCAGCCTGTCCCACCATCCTCTTTTCAACATGCCATGTCCCAGGTAACTGAGGACAATCAAAAATACCCTTCACTTTTACACACACACACGCATGCACACACACAGACACGCACACACACACACGCAGCCAGAGAGTCACAGGATGTCCTCACGAGTCCCAGGAGAACCCCACTAAACCGTTTTCACTCAAGCACCCCCTCACAAAACGAAACCAATCACTCCATTTGACATGTGGCCTTTTCAATTAATTTAGCGCCAAAACTCAAGACAACCTTCACGCATCCAGAACGCAGGAGGAGCACACCAAAAACAACAAACCCTTACTAATGCGATAATCAATGGACACAGAGAGAGAGAGAGAGAGAGAGAGAGAGAGAGAGAGAGAGAGAGAGAGAGAGAGAGAGAGATGGGGAGACTTGACTGGAGAGAGCTTCGGCAGATAAACAAAAGGCATTCTATAACCACACACAACGGAGGCCTTTAAAAAACCAGTGTGGTTCAGCAGGAATAGAATTAGGTTGGAGGGATATATAGGTATTTAGAAATGATGGTGTTATTGCAAATGTTAATGAGAGAGAGAGAGAGAGGGAGAGAGAGAGAGAGAGAGAGAGAGAGAGAGAGAGAGAGAGAGAGAGAGGGGGAGAGAAACAGAATGAACAGAAACGAAGAGGAAAATTGTAGGTA
>JAODUE010005178.1:0-10198 GCA_027564755.1 Amblyopsis hoosieri | reverse complement strand
TATACACATACATATATGTGTATATATATACATATATATATATACACTGTATATACATATACACATAAGTGTATATATATACATATATATACACATATGTGTATGTATATATATATATATATATACATACACATACATACACCTATATATATATATACACACATACATATATATACATATATATACACACATACATATATACATACATACAGTATATAAATAAATACGCGCACACACACACAGTAGTTAACCACATCGTTTGCATTCTTAACCTGCGTAAGGTAAAACACCGGCTAAAGCAAGGGTATGCAACACATCTTTATTGAAACTTTCGAAGCAACATCAATTTACAAACAAGGAAAAGGGAGCGTCTTAAAAATAAATTCTTCTTAGAATCAAAATGAGAACAAAGGGGGTTAAGAACACAAAAATACTCCCAAGGACTAGACCAGTGGCAGGTGGTGTATTTCATACAAAATATATAACTTAATGAAATAATTCAAGTGTACAGGAATATTCAAACAGACTTTAAATCAGGGTTCAATTTAAAGCACAGCATGTGTTTTGATTTAAAATGTTTTAATAACTGCAAATATCAATGAAGACGTACTCTAACCAAAGCATCAGGAAAAATACCACAGATTAAAAAAAATTCAAAAAAACGTGAGCTGGGGGCAAATTCTTTTCTTGAGTTCAGAATTTTCAGTGTGGTGCAAAGTTATTTAGTCACAGTCTGTATAAAAGGCCCATCAGGATCGCATGGCCTGAGCATTGCCCCGGGACACTCCTCTAGGTGCCTGGCCTGCTCCTCGTTTGTAGTTCTGTTGGTAGCCATCCTTAAAATAAAGGAGAAATGAACACAACTGAGAACCAGTTCTGTCAGACATACAATACTACACAGTTGTTGACGTGCAAGTACGTGTTATACCCGCTGGTAATTGCCATTTGAGTAGTCCCGTGGTGTGGTAAACTGAGTCTGTCCATATCCAGAATTTGAAGTATTGGGGAAGGGAGGACGATAACCACCATCATAGCCACCTGCAAATTGGAAGGGTTTAGATGTTGAATTACGCACGACATGTCATGATTGCCACCAAATCCATTTAATATCACTTTTTACAATTTACAGCTGCTCACAAATGTGTGCTGGTGCAGAAATGTGGGGTATTGGGAGCTCCATCAGCTCAATCAAGGTGTGTACGATTATTTGTTTATGCGATATCAAGTGAGTGAGAAACTACCTCTGAAGCCATTGGATGAGCCCCTGTAGCCATTGATCATGCCTCTGGCGTTGCGTGGCCCTCCGCGGGACATGCCTCTGCTGTTGTAGAAGGACTGAGGCTGCCTGCCAAAGCCTGGGCCCTGCTGTGAAGGCTGCTGGTGGCCTCCTGTTTGGTCTTGAGAATGGAAGGCACCAACTGTGATATGGGAGGGAGCAGGGGTGGTTAATGCAGTAGAATTGACGTGATTAAACATCAACGAGTGAAGTCAAGTGCAGTGTAGCATGGCTGCATATTAGAGCTGAGTTAATGAAGAGAAAAAAAAAAGTGTCTTCCACAAACCAGATTGCAGTTGTTCTGGCTGCATCTCCGCTTGCTCTACGGGATGCTGCGCCTGGCTGAATCCTTGGCTGTAGCTGTTCTGATATTGGCTGGCCTGGATCAAGGCCTCCGTCTCAGCTGGTGGGACCGGGGCATTGAGGTTGAATACCTGAGGACCAAACAACACCCGCATTGTCAACACTGAAATTAGGCGGAAGGTCACACAGGCTCATTATGTGTTACTCAGCTCAGTACTTAGCATTTCCTGGACACACAGCTGTTTGGACTATAAATATGAAAAGTCCATTTGAATGAACAGGAGTATTTTTTTCCTGGTGTTGGCACCTTGTACAGAACACATTTCTGCATAATGAGCACACCAAATGAATGGGAATGATTTGACTGATAATCACGCTAAAGGCAACTGTGGTGAAGAAGGGGCGGGCGGGCAGGCGCAAGTTTTCTGCTTGTGTGCACAAAATAGAGTACACGCCCACCCGCGAGATCAAATATATTTAACTTTTGAGTGGCGGTGCAGCGTGACACACATTCACCTTCTTTACTTGGAAACATGCAAGCTAGCAAGCAGCATACAACCGACAATATTGTGACAAAAAGTATATATTTTTTTACTTGCGTTTCACAAGCTTTTACCCACACCAGACAGATAATGTGTGAAATACACCGACAAGTTTGGACATAGCCTTAAAAAAAAAAAAAAAAAAAAAAAAGCTGTTGCTAATGTTACATATATCTGAATATCCCCTGTTCTTGACCCCGTCTTTTGAATTAAAATGTAGGAACTGGTCTGCCATATTTAATCTTACCTGATAAAATAAATTTTCTTTTACACTACACCAAACAAATTGAGAAAACTTCAAGGTCAATTAAGGTAAAAGTAATTACCAAACAAACTGAGAACTCTATTCTATCTCAATTTTACAGGTAGAAAAGAGGAAACATTAAAAGTTATGTTTTGGGTTGATTTATGTGGTTGCATACATGTACATTTCAGAATGAGCCTTCTCTGAATGGCTTACAGTCTGCATTGATTGGAAGGGTGCTGCGTTGACATTGATTCCACTGCTGTGAGGGGGTTTGGAGGCCGGCTGGAAAACCTGTGTCTGAGAAGCAGGGGAGAGCACTGTGGAGGGCGCAGGCTGCTCTGACGATAAGGACATTGAGGTCTGACCAAGAGGGAAGAGGAGAAGATTACATATGCATAAGGAGGCTAACCACATTGTGGCGTAAGACTTCCAATATTACACTCGTCACATATGTGACTTAAAATGCTCTAGTAGTGACCACCAGATTCATGGCTCCAAAATAGAGCAAAATACATTAAAAAGCCTCAGATTAGAAGGCACACAGTTAAGAGCAAAAGTATTCATAGATACTTTTATTTAACCAATAGGTTTCGTCTATCTGGAAATGACAAAAAAGTGACAAAACCCTGTAAGACCTTGTGGTGGTGATATAAATGCAAAACATAACTACTCATTTGTCTTTTCACATTTTTACAAGACAAGTTCAATGTCCAAAATTATTCATACCCCTTGAAATTGTTTGTCAGTAATCAATGACAAACCATTTATTTGCCATCACAGCAAACAAACTGTTCTTATACATGCAAACCAGCTTTTTGCATGTCTTCACTGGGATTTTAGACCACTTCTCTTTAGCGATGGTCTCCAGGTCTTTGAGGTTGGAAGGCCTCCTTGCCATCACTTTGGTCTTTAGTTCCCTCCACACATTCTCAATGGGATTCAGGTCTGGACTCTGGCTGGGCCACTCCAAAATGTTGATATTGTTGTCTGTTAATCATTTCTTGACAGCTTTGGCTGTATGTTTTGGATCATTGTCTTGTTAGAATATCCAGTGCTGCCCAAGGCAAAGTCTTTCTGCAGACTGCCTGATGTTTTCATCCAGTATCTTAATGTAGTCCTCTTTTTTCATGATGCCATTTACTTTGACAAGGTTGCCTGACCCATTGGCTGAAAAACTCCTAAAAAGCATTAAACTACCACAACCATGCTTGACTGTGGGGATGGTGTTCTTGGGGTTGAATGCTTTTCCTTTCTTTCTCCATACAGAAGCCACATCCCTGTGTCCAAATAACTCAATATTTGTCTCATCCAACCACAGAATTTATGACCAAAACCTTTCTTCTTTGTCCAGGTGAGCTTTTGCAAAGGCTAGGCGAGCTTTTGTGTGCTTATCTTAGAGAAGTGGAGTCTTCCTTGGTCGGTGTCCATAGACCAGCCGTTTGCAGTGTCCGCTGGAGTGTCTGCCTTGAGATGTTTTACCAGAGTTGGTCAGATTCATCAGGATGGCCTAGGTGGTGATACTTTCATTCTTCTTGGCCTCTCTCACTACCATTCTTGCCAGGGTAGCTTTTGGTTTCCTACCACACCCTTTGAGATTTTTCATTGTGGAACTCCTTGTACTTTTTGATTATACTTTGTACTGTGGCCACTGGCACCTGAAAACACTTGGATATGACTTTATAGCCTTTCCCTGTTTTGTAAGCAGCCACAATGTGCAACCGGAGGTCCTCACTAAGCTCTTTGGTTTTAGCCATAACTTGCAGTTGTCTTGTAACTGACTAGAGAACTACTGCTTCAGCTGTATATTCAATTCATTAATTCAATTCAGCTGATTATAATGTTCCCTCAATGTAGCAATTACCAAGACCATTTGAAATTGAATAGAAACATACATTTTTTAGAATATGTGCAACAATTTCAAAGGGTATTAATAATTTTGGCATGGCATTTTTAGTAAAAAAAACAAAATTAAAAAGAAATAGTTAAGATTTAACAGCAACCTCTCTAACACAAGGTCCTACTGTCTTTTGTCACCCGTTTGTCATTTCCAGACAGATGAAACCTATTGGTTAAATACAATTTAACTATAAATCCAAATTTGGCATGGGTATGAATAATTTGGAGCTTAAATGTATATAACCAACTCCAAAGTATTTCTCATAGACATTAGGGCCTCAACAGCAAACTATTGTTAATGTTTATAGGGCTGTGCAATTAAGCACATATTAATCGCGATTTCAATTTCAGCTTTTAACAATTACAAAAACAATATTATCGAGAAAAACATTTTGCACATTATGTTTGCAAGTAAACTCTTATTTTGTCTTGTGTTCTGAAAGACGGGCACATGCTCACTTTCGCCCCTCGCAGGGACAATTAAGTTGAAGGGTTTTTCACTGTTCATTTGTTTATAGTTGGGTTTTTTTTTTGGTGCATTAAATGCAACATCTTTCCAAAGTAAATGACTAATCGTGTTAAATAATCGTGATTTCAATATTGACCAAAATAATCATGATTATTTTCTCCATAATCGAGCAGCCCCAATTAAAAGAAATGTTTTAAGAGGCACAACATAACTAAAGCTAAATTCCTTACTTCAAAAGCTACATACCGGTAGCTACCCTAGTCTGAAATCCCCAAGACACCTTATAAACCCATGTGAGATGGTGCTGTTGCACAGTCATATCTGTATCACTCAATGTATTCTCACCACAACACAGATTATTGGTAAATGGTTTTGATTGGTGGTTTGTTTACCTGTATGGGGTCGATGGACTCCGACGATGGCCGGGGATCTGGCGTGTGTGAGGTCTGATACATTGGGGGTGGTGTGGGGGTGATTATGGGCACCTGCAAACATTAAAGTGTGTTACTTTACTCTCTAAATAGATGAGTACAGCCTGTCTTTGGTTGTCAACTCACTTGTGTGGCCTCAGCCTGGACAGGAACTGCGTTTGGCTGTGCTAGGCGGGATTCTGGGTGAACTGACAAGACAGACAAGCAGCTCAAGGACAACTTGACGATATACTGTATGCTTATGCATCACATTCAAGTCACTCATTTGCATGTAGAGAACATTAGTGTTTCCGTAGAACGGGATCACAATCCACAACATACCTGGTGGGCACACCATCTGAGGCATGTCCATGTTCTGGGTGGGCTTCATGGGCTGCGCTGAAACAATGGCTGGATCAATAGGCTGTCCATCAAAATCCAGCATGGAGTCCTAATGAAGTCCACATAGTTAGCACCACATAAATCACAATTTTTATGTGTGTTTGTTTAAATACTAAAAAGCGTGCATATAGTGCAAGCTATGGACCACAAATATACAAATGCAATTATGTCTTCTATCTGATGCTTTTATATAAAGTGACTTACAAATACATGTGTTAAGGACGTTACATATCTTTCTCAAGGATGATTATATTTAAGGTCAACTCCCCATGTAGAGGTCTTCACGGGTACTCCAAGACCAGAAATTCCGTGACCTACAGTCGCAGTCTCCACTCTAATTCATCCCAAAGGTGTTATATCGGTTTGAGGTCAGGACTCTGTGCAGGCCAGTCAAGTTCCTCCACACCAAACTCGCTCATCCATGTCTTTATGGACCTTGCTTTGCGCACTGGTGTGCAGTCATGTTGGAACAGGAAGGGACCATCCCCAAACAGTTTCCACAAAGTTTGGAGCATGAAATTGTCCAAAATGTCTTGGTATGCTTAAGCATTAACAGTTCTTCTCACTAGAACTAAGGGGCCAAGCCCAAACCCTGAAAAACAACCCCACCACACCATAATCCCCGTCTCCACCAAACTTTACACTTGGAACAATGCAGTCAGGCAAGTACTGTTCTCCTGGCAACTGCCAAACCAAGACTTTTGATTGCCAGATAGAGGAGTGATTTGCCACTCCAGAGAATATGCCTGCACTGCTCCAGTGTCCAGTAGCGGTGTGCTTTATACCACTGCATATGACACTTTGCATTGCACTTGGTGATGTAAGGCTTAGATGTAGCTGCTCGGCCATGGAAACCCATTCCACGAAGCTCTCTACGCACTGTTCTTGAGCTAATCCAAAGGCCACACGTTTGGAGGTCTGTAGCTATTGACTCTGCAGAAAGTTGGCGACTTCTGCGCACTGTGCGCCTCAGCATGCGCTGCTGTGATTTTGTGTGGCCTACCACTTCGTGGCTGAGTTTCTGTTGTTCCACAACACAAACTGGCAGCACAAGTGGCAACCTATCACAGTATCACGCTTGAATTCAGTGAACTCCTGAGAGCAACCTATTCTTTCAATGTTTGTAGAAGCAGTCTGCATGCCTAGGTGCTTGATTGTATATACCTATACACATAAGCCTTTGATTTAAATACAATTTAAATGGTTTTCTGCCCGTTTACTGACAGTTTATTAAAATAAATGAAAAAATATTTAAAAAAATACATACTTATATAAAAATAAATATAAAATAAATAACTTTCTCCAGTACAGTTAACAGTCTGATTCCATTCCTGCTGAACAAGATAAACAGCTTTGCAAATATCAAATGTAAATCTTTATAATATAAAAATATGTACACATATCTGAAAATACTTATTCAGTTGTTTAACTTAAAAACATATAGAACAGAGTATGTGCTATACTCATCGAATTATAAATGCTGTGCACCAAAGGCAAGTCATATGTCCACCGACTACACATGGATGATCAGAAGCCCATACAGACCGCAATGGTCTAAGCTCACAAATTAGTCTACGCAAATAAATATTTTGTTCAAGCGAATCTTACAAACATGGGGAACGGTTTGTTTACATATGTACCTGACCTGTGTATAACTAATCCTTTAGCATAGCCTACAGAAAGAGCCAAACCAACAAGCAGTCTGTATCCGCATTGTGAGCGTTGCGTCCACAGAGAAATATTTGGGCCTTATAAATGAAGCTTGCAAAGAGCTTTGTTTTGAGGCAGAAGCAATGGCTACAGGTAATTTCAGTCTGGTTTGCAGCACTACTGTACATCCACCATGAGTAGTCTGCAGTTTCTCACTGTTGTAAATTATGGAAGAGTGTTTTCTGCACTTGTTGCAACATATTGCACTCAACATATTACTGCTGCTCATCAGATATTTTAAACCCGAACCATCTTGATATGATTTAGACATGGTTAATCTTCTAAAGAATCCGGTTACATGTTGCTGTCATCCTCCAAAGTGCGCTTGGAAATGTGTATTGAGCGGGGGCGGACTTAGGTCATGCGGAGAGTAAAAGCGGAGAACACCCAGCACTGCTTTTATAGGGGCGGAAAAAAACAAGCATCGCGCCGGCGTCATACACACTCGCCTCTCATGAATCATGTGAATCATGTATGAGAAATGAAGTGCATTTCATGTCACGTTACGTGACCATTTAAATACTCAGGGTTGTATTGCAATACTTGGTACTTTTTCGATACCCTTTTAAAGAAATGGGGGAAACACTTTCATATGTCATTATTAGGGGTGTAACGATTCACCAAACCCACGGTTCGGTTCATACCTCTTTTTGAGCCATGGTTCGGTTTATTTCTCGATTTCTTTTATTTTTCCATGAGTTCCATGATGTTATAGCACATGTTATAGCTTAGAAAATAAAGCCAAATTAGACATTGTTTCATCATTGCCCTTGCAGCCATGCCTATAATTTTGCCACATAAATAGAAAGCTGGAGTGTACACAGGTACGCGAGAAAAGAAAACAACACGGAACCAGGGAGTGGAATCAGCGCACTGGATATGCTTACAGGAAATATGGAGCTTATAAAACACTCTTAAAGTACCGGTACTTAAAATATTGGGTATCGTACCTTTTAACGGAATGGTACCCGGTACCTTTCTAGTACCGGTATACCATGCAGCATTACACATACTACATACTCTGGGATATTGGGATATTGAAATACAAATCACCTGCATGAAGTTGTATGTTCCCTGCATCTGTGCCATCAAATCCTGCACCACCTGTTTCCTCACCAAAGGGTTAGTTGGTGGCTCAGGAGTAGTTCGGTTTGACGAGTGGGTCTCTATGGTGACAGGAGGAGGCGGAGGTGTAGGCTGCTCAGTTTGCTGCTTGTGCAGAAGACAGCGAAAGAACAAAAGGAAGTCAGGGGAAAGCCACTTTAGGTTGCCATGACTCATGACAAAACTCAAAGCCCAGAAAGGAACATCCTTAGCACTTACAGACTGCTTGAGCACAGAGCCTTCGTTAGGACTGTTAAAGTAGGCTACAATCAGAATCAGTGATCAGGCAAAATATATGTGAATGTTAAAGTGGCCATTTTTAATTAAGCTGTGATTGCTTTGCTAAAATCCTGACTATTATCTTGAGATGTGCACTCACCAGACCACTACAATAAGAAGACAGTATGTGGATGCATATGAATGGTTTCATTGAAATGCAAAAAAGAAATACAAATCAATATATAAATAGTATGGATTCCCCAGAACCCCAGCTCCTGGTTGGTAGGGGTAGAGATCCTGTTAGTCTATGATCACTGCAGTGGAAAGAGTACAGAAGTATACAAGCCACTCAGCACTGAGATGCAGCAAAGCCATAAAATGGCAAACAAAACAACCCCAAACTGAAATGCTCCAATAAGTAAAACCACATACACAAACAGAATGTCTTTGTATATTCAACAGGATGCTGCCTAAAGTGGTAGATTGCAGATTTAAACCAAAACTATACAAACCAACTCACCTCCGTATTGGTGATCCACTCATCCCCCTGTTCCTTGTCACTGCTGCTGTATGTGCTGTCCGGAATGAACTGTCTGTTTACAAACTGAAAGAAGAGCGCACACTGCCCCACATTAGTAGCAAGCACCAACATCAGACAGTCAAAAACATATGGCCTAAAAATCTAAATTACTCACTTCTGTGGCTTCTACCTCAATAGGCTCTGTGTAATCATCAATAATTTCAGCTTCTGCAAGGGCGGGAGAATAAAATGTAGAGAATGCATTCTAAAAGCCTTTATTTTGTTACTAGTCGAGAACAGGTCATTTGGTTTGCGACAAAGAACAGACCTGGCTCTGCGGGTTGCTCCTCTGCTTCAGAAGACTCTGCGGTAGCTGGGGGCTCTTCCTCCTCATCCTCCTCACACGCCCCATTCTGGTGAGCAGGAACCCGGTCAAGGTACCCACTCTGCAGTACCTGCTCCAGAGTCTCTCTCAGAGCCTTGTCTGGAGAAGAAGCACATCAAGTTAAGAGTTGACAGTCATGCAGCCTCTGCCATTTTAAATGTATCCACATATATATGGTACACCAGTTACCATGGACCTACTAACCCGGCTGAGTGCGGCTATATTAAGGTTTACCCTGGCAGACAAGAAAGTTACCTCCCTGCGCCTACGGGTTGTGGGGGAGAAAACCTCTTGACTGTTGTCTGTGCATATGCATCGAACAGCAGTATTCAAACTTCGTTGAGACCTCAAATGGAGTCCTGTATAGTAGTACAGTAGGCGACTACATAGTTCTACTGGGAGACTTCAATGTGCACATGGGCAATGATGAAGATACCTGGAGGAGTAATTGGGGAAAAACACCCTGCCTGATCTGAACCCGAGTGGTCGTTTATTGTTAGAATCTGTCCCTGTGGAGGTTGGGGACATTGAACCTGAGGGCTATGTTTAAAGCTTCAACTGCTGAAGCTGCGGCAGAGAGCTGTGGTCTTAGGTGCCTAAAGGGGTGGCAACCCTCAAACACCATTAGGGCTGTCGCAGTGAAGAAAATGTCCTTGCGGTGATTAAGGGTGCCCCAATACCGCGGTCTGCGGTGTTATCGCCATTTTTTTGTTTT
>JAODUE010005177.1:0-10199 GCA_027564755.1 Amblyopsis hoosieri | reverse complement strand
GTGTGTGTGTGTGTGTGTGTGTGTGTGTGTGTGTGTGTGTGTGTGTGTGTGTGTGTGTGTGTGTGTGTGTGTTTTTCTTTTTCATCTTTCTGCGTTCCTCTGCGACAGAGACTGGGTTGAGCTTAGACAGTTGGAAGAGGGTGACCGATGCTAAAGCTATAAATGTGTTGCGTCCCTTTTCTGAGGACAGCCTGTTTTCTTTTCACACTTATTACACAATTATTTATGAACACCACCGAGTGTATGCTAACCTAAGTTTGTTTGTTTGTCGTACTTCATTATGTAGTGAGTAATGGAAATTGTAGTATAAAGTATCATTGTATTTTTAAAATGGGGACCAGGTGGTCTAGGAGGATGTTGGACTCTTAGCTGGAAGGTCATAGGGCTTGAGCCCTGAAGTTGGCTTTCCCTGTAAGCATGCTTGAGCAGGGGGAAATAATGTCTTATTCTTGTAATTATATGTCGCTTTGGATAACTGTTATCCAAACCAACACAAGATTTATGAGCTAATTTTGTCGCTTATCGAGCCATTTTCATTAAGACGTGTCCTGACCAACAATGTGTGTGTGTGTGTGTGTGTGTGTGTGTGTGTTTGTAGTTGTTGGGTTATTAGAGGTGTGTGTACTCGACAGCGCCAAGCCCTACAAGAAACTCTATCCCTGCTGCACTCCACTGGCTGTGGCTTGAGAGATGTACAGGGTTTCCTCAGCCAGTTTGCAGGGGCATGGCAGGACTTCAGATCCAAACTACTGCAGCACTGCACACAGGTGGTCACAGGTAACACACGCACACGCACACGCACACACTCAATGAGACCATTTATTGGAGTGAGAGCCAGACACAAAGGAAACTGAACAGGAGCTGTCATGGAAACTAGATATTGTAACTGGAAGTTTATAAAATAGTAGAATAACAGTAGGAGTACATTTTAGTTAGTGGAGCTCTAATCTTTCTCACATCTCTTATGTAAATGGCTTGTAGTGTGTGTGTGCGTGCGTGCGTGCATGCGTGTGCACATTGACGGTGCACGTGTGTTTACAATTTCTTAACAAACCTTTGCTCTTACTTTGAAGAGAGTTTAGACATGCGAGGTTTTGTGTGAGTGTGTGTGTGTGTAGGTGTGTGCTTGTGTGCTCAGTGTTGACAGTCAATGCCTGAAGCAGAGCTAACCTCCAACTCACCTCATGGGTGTGGTTTCTTTTCTCCCTGCCACATGTTCTACACTGCTGCCTTAGACTGCAGTATGTGTCTGGCTGTGTGGATGTGTGTTTGTGTGCGCATGCAACTGAAATGTTTTGTAGTGTGTTTAAGCTATATTTATGTTTTGAATCCATGGAAGCATATCCTAAATTAAACACTACCAACGTTTGATTTTTCTCTATTTAATTACTTTGAGTAAAGCTGATGAGCTTCCACGTTAATTCTCTGTTTGAGAAACAATGGTAGTCGATTTTTCTGGTCCTGATCACGTGAAAGAGAGAATATTTCATGCTGAGTGATCAGCGTGAACACTCACATTGACGCTACAGAGTAAGCAACAGAGTCAGGGGTTTAACAGAGGTGCACTGTGCGTTGATAAGAAGGTTCTGCTGTATGTTTCGTTACTGCGTGAGAGTGTATCGGTCAAGTGACATGGAACTGCAGCACAGGCCAGTAACACAAACAAACGTGCACGCAAGCGCGCGCATACGCTCACAAACAAATGTCCCCACATAGATACACAGAAGGCCATGACCATCACAAGCTACACTAGCATACGCACATGCCAGAGAACTGACACATATCACAATTTGACCTGTAATTGACCCCACACTGATATGGGCGTTAATATGCCCTGCTGGCTGTCTATCAGCTTTCTTCAGTTAGCATCAGATGGCAGAAGAAAGCAGGAGAGAAAAAAAAGACATTTGCTTTAACGTGATCAGTTAGATGTTAAGAGAGAGGTGGAGATCCAGTGGGAGGAGATGAGAACAGCCTCTGGGCCTGTGGAAGATTACAGAGACACAGCAGGCATGAAACATATAAACCTTCTCTTTGTGAAAAAGCAGATGAATTACACTGAACCGTTTTCTATTAACGTAACCCCCTTGTGGCCAGAACTACACATTGCATCTAAAAGTAGGAGAGCGTGTGCGTCAGAGTTCCCTGAACTTCATCCATCTGCCAACACCCGGAGCCATCTTTAGTCTATGGTGTCCATGTCCCTGACAGCTAGCTTGGTGTACCATATAAACATGTAATAGTATGTCCTCGTACAACTTAGGACCTCTATTTTCGCATTATCACTGTCTGCACACACACACACACACACACACACACCTGGCTTTGTTTTTCTGACTTACTCTGCACATGAAGCACGAGCGTTTGACAAATGTGTTTCATGGGATCAAGCTCAGTAATAAATCACATCACAGAGAGATGGAGTAGCGAAGTTCACCAGAGATCACAAGCAAGAATTTAACTATAAATGACGCAGCTTTCAAGTAATAATATTATCTTGTAACTATATAACTATTATAATTGTGTTACTGAAACCATGCATTTTCTGTATAGTTATTACAGCTACTCAATTGGTTATTAATTGTGGTGCAAGGGAGCTTCAACCCGAATATCAAGTGCTATTCAGTGTTTGCCCATTTGCTATGTCACGTTCCTTCTCTGGGGCCCTAGAGAAAGAATGGCCGATACAAGAGCTTACCTTATATAGGTTTGGAGCGTCGGTGGTTGGTAGATTTCTGGAATGTAGATTTGAGCTATTCAAATGGCTGAACCACAAGTCCAAATCTTAAACACCCACTAAAGGGTTATTCAAAACATACCGCATTTAAAGCCAATAAGGCATCTGACACAACAGCACACTATATTTGTTACACAAAAAGTGCAGTGCAGGCAAGGTATTCCATAGTACCATTTTTTTTCTTTTTTTACCATAAAGCCACTGTGGTTTAGACACTGTTATTGTGTTTATTACAGCCATAATAAACTAGGCAGCCTTCCAGACATGATGCTGAAGTGGTTGAAAAGAATGTGATGTTGTGTAAGTGTGCTAACAGTAATAGCCCGCAGTTAGCATTCCGATATATAACTCACTCTGCATCACTTGAGTATGTGTTGTTAATAAATATTTGATGTCAAAGTAACGTGCTATGCAGTTAGTTCCTTATGCTATGCATCTCATGCAATATGGAAATGCCATCATATTGTGTATTATCCTATGTGTGTGTGTGTGTGTGTGTGTGTGTGTGCGTGCGTGCGTGTGTGCTTGCGTGCGTGTGTGTGTATGCATGTGCATGCTCGACACACCCGCGCCTACCCCTGTTGGAGCACATAACAGGAGCACTGTAAAGTCAGACACACTGGTTTGCTTTCATTGCAAAGAATTATTTTCTTTTTTTTCTCATTTGTGTGTGTGTGTGTGTGTTTGTGTGTGTGTGTATGTGTTGTGCTCATACAAAATGTTGGCAACACTCCTTTTTCCCAGGTGAGTGTACCTCTGTGTGCACATAGTGTTGTGTGTGTGTGTGCGCATATGTGTGTGTGTGTGCTCTCCCAAGGCAGACCTAGTTGTGTCACGGTGACCCGAAAGCAATTATTAGCGAGAGAGAGAGAGAGAGAGAGAGAGAGAGAGAGAGAGAGAATGTCAGGCTGACATTGGATCCTGTGGAGAGCTCTCCACATGCAGCCTCTGTGCGCTGACACACACACGCGCATGTGCGCAAACTCATGCACACTCACAGTTACAAACAAATTCCATTTTTTCTCCCCGACACATTTCACCAATAACACTCCTGACCCTAGCCAGCGAGCATGTCAGCCACACACCACACACACACACGCGCACACACACACACCCACACACACACACACACACACACACACACACACACACACACACACACATATTACTACACAGCCAGGGCTGTGTAGTAATAATAATAATAATAATAATTACAAACTTAATTTGTGTAGCAATTTTGATACAATAATTGCATCTCAAAGTGCTTTACAGTACAGAGAGGGAGTGCATGGACAATCGTGCTTTTCAAAAAAAATTGAAACATAGGTAGTAAAATGGTAAAAAAAAATACATGAAATGTTAATATAAGGAATAATTAAAGATTAGTACAATAAGGAAATTATTTCCCTTATCCATTCTGGTACAGTATGTCCCTAAGATTGTCTGATTATCAAAGTGCTTTAGTGTGTAGAAGTACAGGATTGTTTAGTACTGTGTAGAAGTACAGGAGTGTTTACTAATGTGTAGAAGTACAGGATTGTTAAATGGTGTGTAGAAGTGCAGGATTGTTTAGTGCTGTGTAGAAGTACAGGCTTGTTTAGTACTGTGTAGAAGTACAGGATTGTTTAGTGGTGTGTAGAAGTACAGGATTGTTTAGTACTGTGTAGAAGTACAGGCTTGTTTAGTACTGTGTAGAAGTACAGGATTGTTTAGTGGTGTGTAGAAGTACAGGATTGTTAAATGGTGTGTAGAAGTACAGGAGTGTTTAGTATTGTGTAGAAGTACAGGATTGTTAAATGGTGTGTAGAAGTGCAGGATTGTTTAGTAATGTGTAGAAGTACAGGATTGTTAAATGGTGTGTAGAAGTACAGGAGTGTTTAGTATTGTGTAGAAGTACAGGCTTGTTTAGTACTGTGTAGAAGTACAGGAGTGTTTAGTAGTGTGTAGAAATACAGGATTGTTTAGTAGTGTGTAGAAGTACAGGATTGTTTAGTACTGTGTAGAAGTACAGGATTGTTTAGTAATGTGTAGAAGTACAAATTTGTTTAATAGTGTGTAGAAGTACATGAGTGTTTAGTACTGTGTAGAAGTACAGGATTCTTTTTTCAGCACACACAGAGAACGGTAAGATAGTGGACTGCGAGGAGATATTAGGTGAAAGTATATCAGCTTACAGCCGCTTACTATACCTCTAGCATGCTCCTCATTTGCTCTTCTCTTTTTGACTCTTACTTGACAGTTGCCGTGGTGAGGGGAGGATACAGTAGCTGTACAGTAGCGAGTGTGTGTGGCGGGCAGACTGTAATAAAGACTAATAGAGTGCAGTCTAAAGTTTCATGGCTCCCGCTTAGCAGGCCTCCTCACACACTCCCTATTTCTCCTCTTCTCTCGTCTCCTCCACTCTGTCTCTTTACCAAGTCTCCCCTTTGTCTCCCCCATCTCACCTTATTGGTTGCCTGTTTTACTGGCTTGTTTATGGGTCTCTCAAATGTCTGTGTTGGTTGCCCCTGCCATTGTATTCCTCGTATATATGTGTGTGCGTGCGTGCATGCGCGTGCGTGTGTGTGTGTGTTTTAATGCTTTCTACTTTGCTTAGGTATCAGATGTCAAAGGGATTTTCAAGTCTTTGTGGTGTTCCCCCCCTCATTTAGAATAATACCACCACCCACTCCCTCTCTGGTAAAGGCCTGTCTCTAAGCCAGCCTCATTGGTTGGAGCAACACAGAACCGGGCTTTCATACTTCACTGCATGACTATCAGCGCAGGAGATCTCATGGTGTCTGTAGCACGTCTGTTGGCTCACCACGCCTGACTCACCTGTGATTGGCCAACGTTGTCGTCAGGTGAACTAATGTGCGTGCGTGCGTGTGTGTGTGCGTGCTGACAGAGCGAAGGGTGGACCTACAGCGTTCCAGTGTTGAGTTCCAGAAAGCGAAAGCAGACAAGGCACACCTGACGCGACAACTGATGTAAGTTGCTATTCAGTGAAACACACACACTGTATGTCAAGTATGCACTGACCCGCACCCACACACCCACACACACACATGCACAATGATGACGCAGGTGGCCTGTGGTATGTGGAGAATGCAGGGTGAAGTGCAGATCAGCACTGGGCTTGGCTCTTCATATAGGCTTAGTCTTCAACTCTTGGCCAATCATATGTCTCCAAATCTCTCTTGGACACTCCTAGACCAGGAAGAACTTATGCTAACTAGGTTTGCTAAACTACCATACAAAGTCACACGATGGTCTTTAAGTCAGACTCGGCAGGCCCCCCAGAAAAGAAAGCTTTTCAGATGTGGCTGCTTCAAACAAATCAGTCAATACACACACACACACACACACACGCACACGCACACACACACACACACACACACACACACATCACACACACACAACCATTTTGAAGGATTTTCATCTAGTTTTGTAAGCACTGGATCCTCTGTGGATTTGCTAACCCACACATAATGGTGTAGAGATCATGCTTTCCTCCCAATTCTATCTGTATAGTCTGAAACTCCCTAACCAATATAATACTCTCTATTTGGACGGTGTTGATGTTGGGTTGGACACTATTCATACATACCATGTGACATCACTGTATGTTAGCGACTCCCGTCTATACCATAAAACTACCAGAAAAAACGGAGGAAGATGATCCATGAAACAAAATGTTCATACAGTATGCCCGGGTCATGTTGTGTTTTTGACTGTAACAGTCTTTAGAGAAACCCAGGACTACAATTGTATTAAACATAAAGATGTTAGATCAGCAGAATAAATGTTTGGCTTGGCTTCAATCAGAAGAGACTGGCAGACATGATCTCTAGACTGCAGTAAATACTCCGGTACCGTAAGACCTCAATTTACCTATTGTTATTTTTTATCTTTAACCTTTCTTTGCCAGGAAAAGGCTAACAAACACATGGTTACCAGTTGCCTTATATTTATTAACATTACAGTGTCATGCAATGATGCAAACCCACCATGATGAACTTAGTTGCACACATTATGCTAATGTTAGCTAACGTTAGATGTTGATATGGTCCCGTAAACTAGCTAACATAATCTTGTTATACTTTTATTGACTCAAATTCGTAACTGCTTTGCGATGATGTCAATCTCAATTGTAGGCTATAGTAATCAGGTGCTTAAATTATATAACACGTATAGGCCTACCTGTGTTAGGGGGATCCTAAATTAATTAACTACCTGTCTATAAGGCGTGTGGGTAAAAACATTACCCACTACACTAATCACATAATACAAAATAAATATACAATATATATATAAATATATACTGTATATATACTGTATGTGTATGAAAAGTAACAAACCTGTATACCTCTACATGTCCCTGAGAAAAATATGAATGGGAATTTGCTCAGGTTGAACAATATCTTAGTAGTATGCATACATATAATATTCTACCGCGTGTCTCTCTCTGCTTAGGAAGGAGCAGAAAAACATCCACGCCAACAGTAGGTTTGAGTGTACTTGGCTATGTCAAATGTATACATTACTATTTTCCTTCCTGTAATAAACATGACATGACTTCTGGACTATAATGCACAAGTATTATAGTTTTCTGCACAATCTAAGGTATTTGAAAATGTATGATTCAGTGATATCAGATGAATGCGTAACTGTAACACATACATAATCATGAAGATAGTTTTATTTCAAACATTTAAATGTAAGAAAAAGATAAGGCATGGTCATCACCATAATCTACATGGTCATACACTACATATTTGTCTCTAAAACCTGTAGCCTACTTCTAAAACAAAACATTGTTGTTAGCACGTAACATTAGCACTCACGCTTACCTCGAGTGCTAATGTTAGCCCGCTGTTAGCCCTTTAGCTAACAAAACACTAACATTTTAACCACGAAAGTAGCATGGTTGGTAATTGTTGTTGAATTACATGCACGTCCTGTGATTACTGGTTCTTTCCGTCTCCAGTCGTCTCCAGATGCCGTTGGTGGTGTTCACTCATTAATGAAGTATTGATAGGCATCCTATGTACTGGTAGTAGTAGCCTATTATGAAAAGTGATTTTCCGTTGTCATAGCATATTAAGTAGAAAATGCAGGTATCGGTAAAAGTAACATGGGGCAGACACTTGCCGATTTTAAGGTACAAAATACAATTGGAGAAGATAATATGAATCACAAATCGCAACCAATAATGTCCTTCTGTATCAAGAAGACCCTGTATTCGCTGTATAAAACAGTAAGAGTTGTATACAAATATGGCGGTGCGTACATAGGAAGCGACGTCTTTGGTACCCATGATTTGAGCTATTAAGCCTCATACATTTATCTCATACATTTATCTCTTCCTTGCATTCAGTCAGACTTAGCTGAATATACTGTGTTCCTGAACAGTTAGAACCCAAGGGCTCTGGATGAGAAGTTCTAGCATGAAACATCTTGCAGTCAGGTAATTTAGCTTACAGTGAGAAAAATTGTATGTGTGTGTGATCCAGTGAGCCAGGTACAAATTGGATGCCAGTAAGTATTGACATTTTGATGGCTTAAAAAGCTTTTTTTGCCATAATGGACCAATTCCAGTTTGAATGTTCGATGTGAGTTGACAGTAGAATCGTTACTGCTAGAATACAGTTGTTGTCGTGACTGTTTTGTGTCAGAAGTTGATTAAGTGGCCAGGAAGTGAAAATGTGTTTCATAGAGTATTTGGTTACACTCCTGCAGTAACACACATGCACAGGCACACACACACACACACACATGCACATAGACAGACAGCAAAACAGAAATAATAATTCTCCTGTGGTAACTGTCTGAAGACTAAATCCATAAAGGTGTGTGTTTGTATGGGCATGTGTTTGCAGATGGCTGACAGTATGTGCATGCGCTGTGCCTGGCAGGCTGTGCATTTTAATGCACACCCATGTGTGTGTGTGTGTGTGTGTGTGTGTGTGTGTGGGGGGGGGGGGGGGGTGATTTGATCTAGACTAATTCCCAGCAAAGAACCATTAGCATACGTTAGCGCCTGGTTAGCTTTTTTCTTCCTTTTTTATGCTAATTTCTCATCTCACATTCACAGCTTCCACTAGTCTCTGCACTTGCTCTTCTTTCTATAAAAAGTGTGTAAAATCAATGTAATAATGCTTTTTTTTTTAAGCGTTAGACGATATGTGCTTGGCTAATGATCTTAAGGCTGACTAGATTAGATAGGTCATTCTGCAGTCATTCATCATCTGTTACTTCATGTGTTTGAAGAGAGTGTGTGTGTGTGTGCATAATACATTTCACATGTCGTGTGTATTCTCAGCATAGCTATGTGTTATATCAACCGTTGAATATGCCAAGCTCTAGAAAAAGATAGCCTTGTGTTTGTGTTCAACATGTGTTGGCATGGCAACTGCTCAACCTTTGAACCCAGCCTCCATAAAACACCAGTGCTCCACACCTGTTGTGTTTTCCGGCCCTGGCCTGTTACTGTGGAAACGCACACACAACACCCACATATGCGCACATACTGTACACACACACACACACACACACACACACACACACACACACACACACACACACACACACACACATGCAGGCACACACACGTGCACACACACACATTTCAGGCATGGTTTAAGGTTGGATGCTGGCTATGGAATCTCTCTGATCCTTGTATGCATTGATGGCCAGCATGCTAGAGAGACACTCAATGGAAGCTTGTTTCCACACATGCACATCAACACACACACACACACACACACGCACACACACACACACACACACACACACACACACACACACACACGTGTTTGTGTACAGTTGCATATCTTGGTGTGCTTAGAGTTGGCATGGGGAGTTTCATGGTAGGGTATGGTGCAATGTCTGTTTCGATGACGCTTGTCATCATTTCACTTCTCTTATGAAACCAGGAGCCAGTTAATTAATTTAGTCCAGAAAACATATAGTTATATTTATATCTCGTTTCTGCTCAGCGCTTGTTGTTGACCTCTTATGTGCCTTTAGTGTAACGGTAGTGGGTATTGACTGGCCAGAGGGGACACAGTGGGTATAGGACAGTCAACAACACCATGCGCATAACAACGTATACGTGTGTGCGTCTCAGATTCCACACACAATTGCATCTCTCATTTGAGGGGCCGTAAAGATGATTGGAGACTGTTGCTCAGGTATTGGATGTTCACACTACGTATGGAAGCACCCTGCACAGTGTACACACTGAGGTGTTTAGGACACGTAATGAATACCAGATGTTGCACGGAACACTGTAGGGGTTCCCTACACACGCATACAAGCTGTGGTTGGCTGGAGCACTCAGGCATCCTTTCTTCATTAGGGATTGAACACGTGGATCATCTAACACATGCCAGGATGAAGAGCTGGATGAGAGAGAGAGAGAGAGAGAGAGAGAGAGAGAGAGAGAGAGAGAGAGAGAGAGAGAGAGAGAGAGAGAGAG
>JAODUE010005176.1:0-10199 GCA_027564755.1 Amblyopsis hoosieri | reverse complement strand
GGAGGTGTTCCAGGCACGTCCAGCTGGGAGGAGGCCTAGGGGAAGACCCAGGACCAGGTGGAGAGATTATATCTCCACACTGGCCTTGGAACGTCTCGGGATCCCCCAGTCAGATCTTGCTGATGTGGCTCGGGAAAGGGAAGTTTGGGGTACCTTGCTGGAGCTGCTGCCCCCGCGACCCGACTCCGGATAAGCGGGAGAAGATGGATGGATGGATGGATATCCGATACATTTCTTTAAAGTCTAAAGACTGAACTATGTTCCTGGGTGAACATATTTATTTCCAGGTAGCTCATCTGGGGTCAAGGATTTTATAATTTATTTTAAATTGTATTTAGCATTATCTAACAGGATGAATACAAACAATGTCTCCCTCTTTCTGTTGTAAATCACCCTTCGATATATTTATAAAGTTGTACACTGAACAAAATTATAAACGCAACACTTTTGTTTTTTACCCCCATTCATCACAAGCTGAACTCAAAGATCTAAAACTTTCTCTATATACACAAAAGGCCTTTCTTTCAAATATTGTTCACAAATCTGTCTAAATCTGTGTAAGTGAGCACTTCTCTTTTGCCGAGATAATACATCAACCTCACAGGTGTGGCACGTCAAGATGCAGATCAGACATGCGTATTGCACAGGTGTGCCATAGGATAGCCACAATAAAAGGCCACCAAAGGCCAAAAAGCCTCAAATCAAACTGAATATCATGTTAAAGACGACACAGTAAAAGTTCCTAAAGCTGCATAGCCTTTGTCCATCTGCATCGACTACACTACGGTAGTATGTCCAGTCCAACACAAAAAATGAATAACATTTATGAATATCAAATAGTATTATTTACGATTACTGCAATTCTTATAATTGTGTTTGCAAATTATTATTGTACTCTGCAACAACTGTGGAAGTGGCTGGTTTAAACATTGTAGAATGTGGAAATATTAGGTAGTTCAGCTTTAATTTAATATTCTTAAAATATGGCTTTAAAAGTGGTGGAGACTAATTTCAACACTCCAATGAAGTGTCCCAAATTGTTTTGTTGAAAATTTTTATATTTAATTTAACGAAATGGTGTGAATATTATCAGGTATAAAAATGTAAAACAGTTTGAATTGTAGTTTAAAATGACCAATAGTGACTTTAAAGCAAGTAGCAATAAACATAGAATTATTACCTAGACACATCATACCATGTAGGGGTGTTCGATATGACCAAAATGTCATATCCTGATATAGATAGCGATACATATCACGATATAGCAAGTTCTGTAAATAAATCTAATGACCCCGCCCCCCCTAAAGTAAATGTGTTACACTGAATTAAAATAAAACATTTTTGATTGTTTGCTAACGCGAACATAAATGGTAAATGGGCGCATTTATATAGCACTTTTATCCAAAGCGCTTTACAGTATTTTGCCTGACATTCACCCAGTCACACACACATTCATGCACCGATGGTGATTGCTGCCATGCAAGGTGCGACCAACCACCGGGGGCAGTTAGGGGTTAGGTATCTTGCTCAAGGATGCTTACAGGTAGGTCAGCACCGGGGTTTGAACCCACAGCCTAGACCACTAGACCATCCTGCCCCCACTGACTGACCATCCATAACCCACTGACAGTATAATGTACGCAACTACAACATGGCAATCATAGTGTTGAGAAACGTGGTTTCTTTAAGATAACTCGTCTGAAATATATTGAAGGATATTCTAGGAGCTTGCAGACATAGAAACAAAATACAGAGGTAGGAAATTCAATAGAACATTTTCTTAGTCTTAAACTACGTCATGGTTGGGCTATATGTCCCGAATGTAATGTCCATGTGTTTTGCCAGGTAGCTAGCTAGCACGTTTTGCTTACTTTGCAGCAGTAGCACCACGCACAATACAATTTAATACAACTTTTGTCTGGCAGGTTAAACTTAATCTCGAGAGTACGAATCTGCCTCATCAATGTTTCTCTGATCACGAGCTGCTACGACGTGCTCTCTGCTCCACAATGGGGAGGGCATGGCTCACTCCACACTCATACGCACGCACACGCACACACACACAGAGCTCAGGGAAAGAAAGAGAAGAAAACTACACGTTACTGGAAGTGCAATAAAAGCCTCGCCATTAAAAAGCAAACAAGAGTATTCCGCGCAAAATATGGACTCCAAGTGACGAAAATTCTTGGATTAAAGAATGTGATTTTCCCAACAATGATATAAACGATAAAGTATAATTTAAGATGGTAGATGTTTTTCTATAGTCATACGACATATATCGCTTTATCACACAGCCCTAATACCATGGTATAATGACCAAGACAGAAGCAGAGGAAAAGAGACGGAGAGCATACATCAGTTCGTCCAGAGAAATCACCAAAAAGTCCACCATATCAAAAATGGGCATGTTTTATACAGGAGAGAACTGGGGCTGGCATTGTCTTAAAGTGGACATGAAGCAGCCTAATGTTGATGAATTATAGACATTATTACGTGTTTTGGTATGTATTTTGAGAAAAGTGTATATATAAAAACGGTTACACATTAAATTATAATAGGTTTTACGACGTTATTATTTTGAACTTTGTCGCCGCCATATTGCCGTCTACGTCACCGCCTACGTTAATAGGTTGGTTGGTCTACCTGGAGAGACAGCAGTTTCAGGACGTAAAATCTTGAGTCAAACTTTCATGCTGCTTTAAAATATGGAAATCGAAGATTAAAGTAATTTTGAGGAGATTACCACAATTTCAATGGTGTAAAATGTCCAGCCAGTGAGGAGGATTAAAAAAGTACATTTAGTTTATTAAGAGGAGCCATCGTTTCCTGACATGTGGGGAGACCGGGGACCACCTGGCTCGTGTGGTTACTTCACTGAAATGCCGACTGCAAGCGAGTCGTTCTTCCCTCAGGACACTTATGGATGCCTTTCTTGTGGATCTCTCCTGCATTACCCTGGTCCGCAATTATTAGATGTACATCTATGAGAGGGACGAATATTTTTGGAAGTGCCCATGGTGCTTTTCACTACGCGAAGTCCGTGCGGAGACTGGAGCAGCCTATCAACAGCAGCAGGTATTGTAACCTTAGCCAACAATAGCCTAGCTACTTGGCATGTAAAACGGGGCAGATAAATATTTGAAACAGTCTTATTTCGTTAATAAGACTATTGTTATTTGTATAAATAACAATAAGTTTTATCTGTTATTTTTCAGTGAGTTTCTTGGGGCAGTAATGTTGCAAATCTGCTCTGCTCAGCTGATGTAACAAACTGTTGAGCACATTTTGAATACTAGTGTTTGTATTGTTTCTGACCCTCCTCTGTATTTGCTCTCTCTTGATATTGCAGTTATGGTCCAGTGCAGCTACACGTAGGCGAGCCTCAAACCTCTCCCACAGGAACTTCGTCCTTTTTGTAGCTAAATTTGTCTGGAGACAGAACCACCTAACTCTAGAACTTTTGGTGCATACAATGCCAGTCATATGGGTGTCGAGGATTAACAAGGCTACTTTATGTATATTATTTTTGAACAATAAAGTAAAACAAAAATAATGTATGATGTGGCTATTGTGAAAAAATTTGTACTGAAGATGGTACATATTTTTCTTTGCATCACTGACAGGCATGCATATTGCAATGTCAAAAATGGATTTGACAGATAGTAATTGATGGTGAAATATTAAGCATTGTAAATAAATTAAAAATATTTTTTGTTAAACAGTTGGTTGATATATGGTAGTCCCTATCCTATGGTAAGAACGCTGTGTTGAATTTGCGTATGGTTGTGGTGGGTGCACACACATTTTAATTACCATCCATCTTGTAAACTTATTAGTAAGACCTATGTAGGTGTCTACATATAATTGTCAAGGTTAGTGCTGATTTGATAGTAGTGGGAATATTAACTTTGGTAGTTGTATGGTCGTATTATTCTCTGCTCTGCCAGGTGGGTGCGCCGTTTAACTATTACATATGCGCACACATAGCTCACGTCTTTGCAACCTAGTACGCTAGTTCGGCATGTTCGGTGGTCTACATCTAACCGTAGGAAGTCAAACACCTTTAGAGCAGCATCAGGTCAGACTTGCTTGTTGGTTTGGCGAACCGCCAGTACTGAAACCCTCTCCTCCACACTCATTGTTTACAAAGTCCTCGCTACACACACCCTAGCGCCACGGCTAACTGGAGGAGTGTGTTTTTGTGCAGTGTAGCCAATACAGTATGTAGTATATAAGTTAGTAAATGGACAATTTTATATTGGTTTTGGTCTATAAACAAAAATTGCTGCATCCAGGGGCAGTACAAGAAACAGAAATACTGGTAGCTCAGCTAGCCTTGCTCTAGTTGTAACCTAGCAGCAGGCCATTTTACGTGGAAGTCTACATGCTCAATGTCTTTATAACATAATTATTTATTGAAATAACGTGGGGAGATGGAGATTAGTTAACTAATCAAGGACGGCATCTTTCTCTCTGCCAGATAAAAAAAAAAGAAATTCAATGGGTTGCATTTGGTTGCAATTCTTATAGTCTACTCTTGGGCAGCCGTAGACAAGCTTGGACTTGATTGGTATTTGGCAATTTTAGCTTGGTTCGTAATTAAAATAAATTACTACAAACATTTATCAAACAATTTCAATTTTTATGGAGGAAAATTATATTGCAATAATTATCGCTTTATGAATACTCATGCGTAGATATTATTATTCATCTGAGTCTGCTGAAGCTGCTGTCACGTACCGTGAGCAAAGACCGAAGATCCAGACTTTTTGTAACCCTACTTGTTATGCTACAGTTTGTAATCCACAGGATAGCTGGTAGCCTCTGCAAATTTTACATCTGATTAGCTCACTATGATGTGACTTGGGTTTTTTGATCTTATAACACAAAATTCCACGGTTCGAAAACATATCAGAGCTTTACAACATTTTATAAATGTTTGTCTGTTTTAAATCCGACACGAACTTGATACATTTTCATAAAGTTCCTGGTTTGTTTGTCCTCCAACCCGCATAACAATGAATATTTTCTGAATGTAGAAACACTGCGTAGCATGGGCTCATAAAAGGTGAATCAATTCCACCATAGCCTAGGCCATGTACTCCTCTCTCCCGCTAGCAAAACAGCTAAACCCAAATAGCTTCTGCCTCCTAGCCTCCGCAAGCGTCAGTAAGAGTCTATCGACTGAAAATATGTGATTAGTTATTACAGGACATGTACTGAAAGTAATTAAACAATTACCAACCATGTTACTTTGGTTATAATGTACAGTAAAAGCGACTTGTTAGCCAACAGCTGGTTATCTAACATTAGCATAGCTATACAGTGTATGCATGAGACAAGATTGTAGCCTATTAACATATTGTGTGCAGCATTTACTTTACAGGTCAGTCATTCTGAATTGGACGTTATGAACACTGGCTGTTAAAACACATATCTGGTGCCCCATTCTAGTTAGAGATTATGTTCTGCTCACTTATATATTGATATCAATACATTTTGGAAATAAATTATTTGTCTTTATTGTTATACATTTGTGCATGCATTCATCTTGGGGGAGAACGTGTGTTAAGGGGGTGTTGTTTGTTTCCATGTGAAATGTAGGCTGTAAAGCCCTAGACTGCAATGTGATTAAGGGCTATATAAATAAACTTGATTTGAATCTGACATAACTGAGTAATAGTCTAATACCTGAGACTGTGCAGAAAAATGTAGCCTAATAGCCTAGGCTTAATTAGTTGTGCATTTGTGATTGTGTTATTTACAGCAGTAGCCTATTTAAACAACAAGGAACCAAAACTGTTGGGAAATAATTTGTATTAGCCTATAGAGTTCCTAAGTCCCTTCCGCATTATGGGACCTTAATTTGGAAAACATGTATTTTAGTCAATGGCGAGAATCACTCGCTGGTGGGCCAGCGTTTTTCCGTGGGAGGCTTTGTTTACAGCCAGCAAACATGAAGTAAACGTTACATATTTAGCTATAGAGGCATTGCTTCTGAAATTATTGTAGGCTATGTCTGTGTGACAAGGTGTCGTGCCCAAAAGTGATTTTCACAGTGAATAAAAACATTTTGTCATCGTGTCTATTATCACGTCAATATATAATTAAATCGTCCAACAAAGTTCCTAGTGGCCTGAATATAAACTGCATAATACTAAACTGCATCGTACATAAGAGCAGAATATGATATTCTTTTCCTTTTGTTCTTTTTTGTTCTTTTCCTTTTTTTTTTAAGTAGAGAGAAAAACTTTTGAGTAAGAAACCAGAGTTAGCATTGAGTGCGAGGTGGAGAGGTTGTTAGTCGAGGTGGATCGTCAAGAGGTGTGTCTTGAGTCCTTGAGTCCTTGAGTCCTTGAGCTGGGAAATGTGTCATCATTACTATAGGAACATCCCTATTATGTTCTGTTTACATTGTATTTACACAAATGTGTTTTGTTAAGCAAGAAAGTAAACTTAATTTTGATAAAAATGTAAGTGCTTGTAACATTTCACATTTTGCTTTGCATTGGCCTGAACATTTATCCTACTTTGTGGAAAATAGCGATATATTTTGTGTATCGGTATTTAACCTAAATATATCTGGATATGATTTTTGGTACATATCGCTGAGTCCTAGTGCTAATACAGATTTTTGTATTACCCTCCTCTAAATAAATTATATTAAATACGACAGCTGTAAATAAAACAGAGACTTGGCCTTGACTTTATTACCAGGGTGGTGTGATGTTTTGTGACTTTGTCTCTTAGCTGTGCAGCCAGAAAATAGAGGTGGACATGGAAAAGCTGGTGGCAGAGATGGCTGCCGCTGAGGAGTCGGCCAGGCGGCGGGCGGAAGAGATGGAACGTGAGGCAGCCGACCAGGTGGCGAAAGTTACCTCACATTCTCAGGAGTCAAAGCTGGACCCTAATGCTAGCAAGGCTGCCACTAGCAATAGCCTAGAGCAAGCTAAAGCTGTCGCTAACCCCACCTCAGGGAACAGTGAGGATGACAAGACTACACCCATGGAGACAGGTACACACACCATTACTTAAAGGAGAACATATTGATACTATTGGGCTCATACAAACTCTAATGGGTTATAATAAAACAAATTGGTAAAAAACAGACAAGAATGAATTTGTACAAGTATATTTTTTTATCACAATATCAGTTATTTCTTAACCCAGTGTGAATCCCACAATATTTTGTTGCACTCAATCAAATTCCAGGTCCCTCTTTTCATGACTTTTCCTTGATAGGTTTGTTTCATTAGTTTTATCACAGTGTATTTAGATTTTCATAATCAGGAAAAGCTAGTTTAGAGCTATAAGAGTGCACCAAGCCTGACTGACCACTGTCCTAGCTGCACCTGGTCTTATTAATGAATTTGTCACAATTAAGACTATTTTCTGCCCAATATATTTTCGTTTTAATGGTGACGAAATTTTGTGGTTGATATTGTATACCACAGAAATATTTGTCTATATTCTGACGCATTATAAATTCGGCACAAGGCAGACATTTTTCTACCCATTATTTTTGTGTTAATGGTGACGAAATCTTGTAAAGAAATATTTGTCCACATTCTGATGCCTTATAAATTCGTCAGAACGCAGACGAAAAGGGAGAGGGGGAGAATTGAGCATGTTCTTTTTGGGTTAGGAATGTCCCAGAAGCATGTAACTTCAGCATGGGACCTCCTAGTCATTGTCAACAACTAGTGCATGTTTGGTGAAGATTGGACAAAGCGCATTTTTGCCTCAAGGCTTAGGTTGAAAATGTTGTCAATACACAACTTTGAATGATCTGCTCCAAACTTACACCATAGATTGGCAGTGAAGGATAGGTGCTAAATCCTGAATTTCAGCATCAGATCTTATTCATGTTCTGAGATATTAACAGATATTATTTTGCGCAATTCAGGTCCACGTCATTGGGCTGCTGCACCTGAATTGCGCAATATTCTTGACCATTAGAGCGCAATTGCATTTGGGCAAACCAATTCAGGTTCACTTGCCTGGCCTCAGGAAAACTCTGGGAATGTGCAAATACAGTGTTCACATGGGGATGTGGGGATAAACATTTGGTGGCCATTTGGAGACCCTACCTAAAAAGCAACCCATTTAACGGACCTAAAAAGAAAGAAAATCTAGGGTTTCCCAATTCAGGTTCTTTCAATTCTGTCAGTTCTCACAGTGCTTTTTGAAATGGGCACCCACATTCTTGCATACGGTCACGTCCCGTGACCCGAACTGTCCGAAACACAGACCACGCATTTAGGGCGACCACTGGAAAAGCCCTGAGGAGAGGTGTGCCAACTGCTTCTTGGAGGGCTCCGTTAAAAACTTTTTTTGGGTAGGGTCCTCCCGGGCCTCCCCGAACATCAAAGAGGCCCCAAAATCGGTGAGCCGGTTCTCGGGGCCCACCCCCTTGTAGGAAGTAGGGGGTCTGCAAAGGAACATTTGTGAAAAAGGCCTTAAATTTCAAATGGGTCTCAGGTACTACAAGTCAGAGACCTTTAAATTTTGGAGATTCAACCCTAACCCTAGCTGTTTTTTATTTCCGGCGATCCTTTCCAAACTCGTATATGTCATGACATATTGAGGATCGGGCCCCCTGCTACTTACAGTTCCGAATCGCTAGAAGTCGTGTTCTGGATCGGGCAATTTTGGTCAATGTAAAAGCACCCCAATTGGCCGAAGGCTTTTCTCAGGGATTGAAAGTTGCAAACGTCTCCAAATTAATTTAGCACCTACCAATTTCAATTTTAGGCCCCTGTCACCTTTCAGGGGCTCCTAGGAGCCATTTTTGTTTTTGGAAATACTCTAGGGCCGTGAAAATTCTGTGGTTTTATCGGGACATGGGGATGAACATGGGGTGTTGATTTGGGGACCCTGTCTTAAAAAAATCCATAAAACATTTAAAAATTATGGGGTTACCTATTTCCAATGGCACGGAGTTGTCTTAAAGCATTTTGCAGATTTGGGCAAATAGTCTTTTGGGCAAAGCTCCGCCTACGAATGTCACAGAACCACGTGACTTCAGATATAAGACCTGCTAGTGACTGCAGAGTTGTAACTGACGGACAGGGGTCTATTTCTGTCCGACAGTCAAAGATGAGTGGTAGAAAAATTTAGGGCTCGCAATACAAGGCACCTGAATTGGACAAGAGTCCCAATGTAGAAGAGGAAGGGTCTATCTCCCACTCAACTACGACAGCTTAGTTGGTTCCTATTTTGCGTGGAGACGTTTCTTTTTACAATTAAATGTACCTAGAACAGACGACAGTTTTAGTTAGAAAATCATCCAACATTTGACGAAATTGTGATACGTCAGTATATTGACGAAATTTGTATTCGTCTTATTGTGACGTATAACCCTTTTGTGTAAGCGTCAACATTTGACGTCTATCTCATGAGACTAGGCTGCGTACTATAGTGTTCTCACCTGTTCTATGATTCTGACACATGTACAGTTATTGTCACTAAAGTTAAAGCACAGAGTGACAACATTTTGATTACTGTTTGTTTATTGTGGAAGGGTGACATAAGGGTAATTTTGCATATTTTAGCCTATGCTAGGCTAGCCTTTAGTAGGTGATATCGTTTTGTATATCCATGCTGCCAAGTCTTTGGGACTTATCTGTTTATAATAAGAGCCTAATCATATCTAGCTACAGTACTGCTAAATACGAAAATGCACTATGTAACAGGCGCGATTTTGCTGATTTATACTAAAAACATGAATCATGCCAATTTAAAAATAAATGCTTATTTTGTCGTCATTACCTGTAGATATAACATCTCGAAAATCTGTTTTTCAGTGGCCAGGCATAGCAGGGTTTGGTTGGTAATCCAACGCAGTTGGGCTGAATATAAATATTCCTTCCGCGGTAGGTTGCTGCAGCTCCAACTTTTATTTTGATTGTGTGCGCAAATTCCCCGGTGATGAATTCTGGCGCAGTGACGTAAAACTCGTCATAGCAGCTTGGCGGCCATTTTAGGAAATGGCCAAAACTGGCATCAATGAATGTCAATGGTCAAAGTGGGATTGTTTTTTCTAGTTATTATATAGTTCTATGTAGAGCTGGGCGATATGGACCAAAAATAATATCCCGATATACACTGCTCAAAAAAATTAAGGGAACACTAAGATAACACATCCTAGATCTGAATGAATGAACTAATTGTATGAAATACTTTCGTCTTTACATAGT
>JAODUE010005175.1:0-10200 GCA_027564755.1 Amblyopsis hoosieri | reverse complement strand
ATGTAATTTCTTCATTAGGATAACCAAAACTCTAATGAGTGAAAAACCCCCTCCCACCCACCCATCCTCTCTTATCCTCTGACAGCACCCCCCCCCCCTCCCCCTAAACTCCACATACAGAAAAATACAACATGTTACCGCTATCTGTGCATGTGTGTTTGTGTGCACGTGTGTGTGTGTGTGTGTGTGTGTGTGTGTGTGTGCACGTGTTTAATGCATGCGTGTGTATTGGGCAACGAATTAGAAAACTAAACTTATAGAAGCCTGAGTCTGGCAGACAACAGGGGGGTCTTCCCCACCCTAGGCTCTGCTGGGAATCTGTGCATGGGAACAGCGGTGGGGGGTGGGTGGGCGGGGTAAAAAAAATCCCGTTGACTAGACCCACTGCGTGGGGGTGGGGGATGTTACTTTTTGTCTCTGTGACCCCCCGCATCCGAATGAAAAGAGTGTGTGTGTGTGTGTGTGTGTGTGTGTGTGTGTGTGTGTCGGGGGGTTGGGGGAGCGGGGGTTGTGAGTTTCGTTGCTACCCTGAGTCCGAAGGATGGTCAGAATCAGGTCAACTAGACAGACAGCCGGTGAAGTACAGGGCAAATCCACAACTTGCTCATTGCAGAGTTGTTGTTGAGGCCCTGATTTGGTTCTGTCCCCTGACTAAGCTCTCTTCTGGTAAATGTAATTAGTCATAGGGAGGGCGATTCGGTTGTGCGTGTGTGTGTGTGTGTGTGCGTGTGTCTGTGTGTGCTTGTGTGTGTGCGTGTCTGCGTGTGTCTGTGTGTGTGTGTGCTTGTGTGCTTGTGTGTGTGTGTGCGTGCGTCTGTGCTTGTGTGTGTGTGTGTGTGTGTGTGTGTGTGCGTGTCTGCGTGTGTCTGTGTATGTGTGTGCGTGTGTGTGCGTGTGTCTGTGTGTGTGTGCTTGTGTTACTGTGTGCATGTGTATGTCTGTGTGCGTGTGTGTGTGTCTCTCTCGCTGGTCTTTTAAAGCGGCTGATGCTCCGCTGTGTGTCATTTTAGGTGGTTATGGTGAGCTATTTGGTATTTTAAATAATATTTTGGAAACACTTTTTCTAAAACTATATTTAAATTTTGTCCAAGGAAAAGTATAATTTACACTGTAAGTGTATATTTTAATTGTGTGTGCATTAAATTTTTAAATTGTTATGGGTGGGACAGAAAATGTCCTCCAATTCTGGAATGACTCTTATATTAATAAACTATATTTAATATTTAACTAAATTATAGTTGCCCTTGTCTACTTATGCTCTCCTGTTAATTATTTGACAGAAAAAGACAGAGAGGAGCTCAGTTCAGCTGCTTTAAGCAGTGATAGAGAATGATAGCATCACTCCCCCTACATTTAAAGGTGTAGTCAGTTATTGCAAGCTAATTGTAAGCTAATACACATATTTTCTGTAGGCTGTTAAAGTACAGTAAGTTCATTTAGCTATGGAATTGTAGGATGTTGAAGGACAGTAAATGTAGTAGGCTAATAACTTGCATTGGAGCAGGATAAATACTGAGCTGATTTGAATGCTCTCAACGCTTTTATATCCTTGTGGTGTTATGGGAAGGGGTATGCAAAGTGGGGGACCATCTACGTATGTAGTCCCCCGTTTCTGGCCCTCCCAAAAAATCCTGAACAGAGAAATTATGAAATACAGTCACGGTCTAACTCTACAATTCAGTACTACATAGTTAACAGTGTTCTCGCATGTTTAAAGGAACGGATTTCTAACATATATAAAGTATTTCCAAGCAAATATCTTTATTTGCTTTACACAATCTTTGAAGTCAGTTATAGTCAGTTAAAGTTAGTTAAAGTCAGTTAAAGTCAGTCATTCTGGAGAAAGCTTCTTGATATTTTGACAAAACAAAACAAAAACGCCTCTCCCTTCAATGCCATAGGGTGCTCCCTCCAAAGCTCTGCCACACACATTGGAAGCACATTGCGAAGGCTAGGATATTGTTATTGTGTGAGGCCGTGAACAAAATGAAGCCTAAAACAGCAACACAGATGGGCCAAAACACACTGATATTCACCCCAGTATCACAAACACAGTGTGATGTGGGAATATAATGGAAAATCAAATGCACTTTTCATAACGGTGATTCACTATTGGCAGACACCTGAAATAACGATTGCTTGTTAAAGAGAGAGAACTATGCAAGCAGTCTCTAGAGTAAAACAATGATTTAAAGACAACGTATTCTGATTATTTTCAATTCAATTTTACAACACATACAAATAATATTCATACTGTTTTTAATAAACAATTTGATCATATTGCCAATATTTTCTTAGCAAGGGTTTTGTGTGAAAGCAATTACACACCTGTCCCCTGTAGACGCCTGCCTCCAATAAAGGCTGGTTTAATTTATTGGTTGAGTAAAAAAAAGCCCAGCTATTATTTGCAGTTTTACGGTATGCTGCTTTGTCCAGTTGGACAAGTGAAAAGGACGGGGCTTGGGATAGGTCAATTGCGTGTGTGTGTGTGTGTGTGTATGTTTTGTGAGTGTACCTAAATCCACACTGCGTGTTTTCTGTGTAAATATTTCCTGTCATATCGGAGAGAGCAGCATGTGTGTTTATAACATGCAACCCCACCTAGAAGAATTAGATAACACTGGAATACAGACACTGACAAAACCAAACGAAAACGCCACAAAGAAAAAGACAGCCTGGCAAACGCACACACACAAACACTATTTGGACAGCATACACTGCCACAAAAACTGGGTGGTGCTGTGTGTGTGTGTGTGTGTGCTTGTGTGTGTGTGTGTGTGTGTGTGTGTGTGTGTGTGAGGGGGGGGGAGGTTGTTTAACACTAGCCGCGGTCTCGGGTTTGTGAAGGTCTTCTAACAATAATAAATGGAGTAACTAAAGCAGTTTGGACCGTTCTAAGGCTTTGTTCTAGAGTGCCAACTAAGAAAAATGCTTAGTCTAACAAAAGTGTTCCAACTGTGCTTTATTATCTTATTATTATACCAAGTCTTACCATGCTAAACCAAACACTGCTAACTAGCACAGCTAGCAGACAACAATGCATTTGTTTCCTCGTTTTCATTAGCATTTTGGCTACTAATTAACAGTCAATCATGCCACAGGTTGTTGTTGTTTTATATTGTATCATATGTATCACAATGGCAGAGATTCCCAAACAAACATTACAGTCTGCAACCCCCAAAATAACAGTCCCAAAGACTGGCGCCCCCCCACTATTCTCGGAGACGATTCACAGCCATAATAAATAAATAGTAAATGATACAGGCTAGTAGAAGAATAAATGTTAAAAGTTTAGTAACAATTCTAGCTAAAATATGCTCTATCTAGTAGTTCGGTGTAGAAGTGCATCACGTGACCATTGCAGAGCAGAGAAAGGCGATATGACATGTCTACGCACCAGGAAGAGGGGGTTGACCTCACCTGAACAGGTTCTCCGCCCCTGCCCTCATGCGCATCTCCTTGTTGATCTGCTGATTGATCCGAGCCCGTCTGCGCTGCAGCTTGCTGCGCTGGGTCAGCACAAAGGGGTCGCAGCCCTGGAGGAAGATGACATGTTGTCTGTGTTTCAGTGGAGTGAGTGAACACATAAACGCACGCGCGCGCGTGTGGAGCCGACACTGCTCAAGTGCAGATGTTTTTGTCAGGTCATCTACCAGCCACACCATATAGCTAGCGAGACCTTCATGTGAACTAGGACTAAAATAATCGGGTCACAGATGCAGGCCTTCTATTACAATAGTTCTCAGACTCTGTTTTTACCCTTCCCCCCCCCCCCCCCCGCAAAGAAGTAATTTAAAGTTGTTAAGCAGCTCATGATAACTAATCTCCCTGCTGCACAGATATAGTCACGTGGCAAACATATGAGGAATAACAATATACAAAATTATCTACAGAACTGGTGAATACCAAAAAAAATGATATTAACGTTTATTAAAGATAACAAAAGTGTGTTAAAGAATATTCCAGAATTGTATGTCAAGTATCTCGGGGCCGTTGAGGGTGGTCTATAGGAGCTCCTGTTAGGCAGGCAATCTTGTAAGAACCACGGTTGGCAGAAGTTAAGGTCCATCTCAAACAACAACACCTGTCAGCAATCCTGACAAGAACTGACTAATGTTTTTGGCTACGCTTTGGATTGACGCACCTTCAAAATATTTAACAACATTCATTCTTGCAACCGTAATAATACATTTTTTACTTTCTTGATATGCTTGGATACACTTTTGGAATGACGGATCTGGATTGACCCTTCTTCTAAATATTTTGTAATAGTAGGCCAAATTAATTATTGCGGCTGCAAAAATTGCCAAAATGTTATTTGTTACCTCTAACTATTGGACAAACAGCTGTTAGACAGTACGCCATGGATTAGATTATTGCCTCATGCAACCATGGGGAAATGGTAAACAGATGTGCTACCCTGAATCAGAATCAAAAGGATCCCATCCACACTTGATGTTGTTGTACAGTAAGCAGGGTTTGTCAGCATAGAGGACTTGTTGGCGCCCCTCAAATTTGTCTTAGTAAACACCAGCACCAACATGATCAGAACTGAAAATAAATTAGCACTTCAAATTCCTCTATGAATGTGTTAAATAGCAATGTATCAAACTTGTTGAACAAATGGAGCATAAACTTAAACTGTCGTTTATAAAATGGTAAGAAAAAACAAGACAATTCATCAATTTCTGTCATAAGGTAGCCCAAGTCATTACCTTTACTGTACGTATGCAACATTTTCGATATGATATTGCACAAACCCCCCCCCCCCCATTATTCTGATCCAGGAAAAAACATATAGTTCAATGGAAAAAAGCCCTGTAGACTAACCCTTCTCCCTGTCGCCTGGTTAAGGTGTTTGTTTAGTAAGCACGCTTCAAGTAATCCTTCCTACAGGGATTAAAGGCTGCCATGCTGGCTGCTAATACTCCCACCTCTGCCTCGAGAAGGTAGGGGTGGTGGTGTGGTGGTAGGTGTTAGGATGAAAGGCCTACTGTAGGAAAACACATACTGTTTTCTCGTGATTTGGAATAGTTGGTTGTACAGACGTCTCATGCACCTTGGTGGTTACCGGGCTACCTGCAGTCTTTCCAGAGAGATGGTGTGGCTGATTGCATGCGTGTGTGCGTGTGTGCTCGTGTGTGTGTGTGTGTGTGTGTGTGTGTGTGTGTGTGTGTGTGTGTGTGCGTGTGCGCGTCAGCCTTAAGAGTACACGTAGGGTCACCTTTCGGATGCTCTCGCTGAGACTGCCCTCCGCGGGTAAGGTGAAAGGCATCTCCTCGTCCGAAGCCACGTCTGACAGGGACGTCTCCAGATCTCTGTGTGTAGGGAGGACAGTATCGGTGTTGAGACTGTGCCAGAGAGTGGCCAGCTAATTACGTTATTACGCTACGATAACATGGGTATTATAGAGACCGGCGGTTGGAATTACATTATTTATCTGACACAACAAACAACCAATCGCGCTTTATAGGACACAGCTATAGAGTATTTATATGCGAGCGTTTTCCAGGAACGGTACTGTAGTGTAGATTCACTTGCCTCGTTCCAGGTTCCACCATCGTGAAGTCAGACTCAGAAAGACGGACCACGAGAAAGTTGCTTCATCTTAGTGTTAAACCCTCATTTTCAAGACGAAAATTAAGCTTTCTTCTCATGTGTCGATATATATATATATATGCATACAACTTTTGCAAGAAAAGCCTCTTCTTTCTCCTAGTTAACAACACAAACGTTCAGTACCTCCTACTCCGCTGTCCGCTCGCTTTCTTCAACTTCAACACAACGCGGCCGTATTCAGTAAAGGCGGGTTATTGATGCTCGCAACACCCAATCACCTTTGCGCTTTTTAGACCCACGCCGTAAGTGACGAATGAAAGCGGGGGATCTGTTTAACTGACATACAGATCTGACCAACTGCATGTGACACCCATCCACCCCTCCTTTCTCGGGACGTTTCTATAGCAACTTCAGGGCTGTGGCCTTTGGCTTGTGTGTGGGATACTTTGACGATGAAGGAAGGAAGGAAGGAAGGAAGGAAGGAAGGAAAATGGAGGAAGGAAGGAAGGAAGGAAGGAAGGAAGGAAGGAAAATGAAGGAAGGAAGGAAGGAAGGAAGGAAGGAAGGAAGGAAGGAAGGAAGGAAAATGAAGGAAGGAAGGAAGGAAGGAAGGAAGGACGGAAGGAAGGAAAATGGAGGAAGGAAGGAAGGAAGGAACGGTAACTTGACGGTAAATGCATAATTTCAATCGTGTAAAATAGCTACTTAATTGTTAATGCCAGATTATGAATGTTAATCATTACAGGTATCTTGTATAAAGAGATGAAAGCATATTTTTATACAACCTCTGAATCAAAATGAGACACCCCCTTATTTCCCTTGATCTACGCATTATTACATGATATTTAAATTTTGATATATATTTATTCCATTGCTTTTACACTGTAGGCTAGTAGTCCACATCAAACTCAATCAAGTGTAACATACATTGCATGCAATCTACCATATGACCACTAGATGACAGCATTGTCCCACTAACATACAAACTAAAGCGTATTAATCTTTCCTCCTTTCTTCCTTCCATTCTTTATTTATAATCAAAGCTCTGTAATACTATTCTGTGGCATAATGTATACACACGCATAAAGAGTAATATCTACATGATCAAAAAATATATAATTAACAAATAAATCAGAATCACACATTACTGTTAAATAACTACCATTAAGTGTAAACTAAATATATCCCTACCAGCAAACCAAGTGATTCCAGAGATTGTGGAGGACTTGCTCTAAGTATCTGTGGTGACAGATGCCAGGAAAGAGGAGGATCTTTTTTTGGTAGAGGCAAGTTTTTGGAACAGATGGTTACCTGGCTGAGCAAGGTTGGTAGCCAATGTCGCTGACCTATTCTCTGTCCCGATGTCACACAGCTCTTTAATGGGGGCAGCTGAAAGCCAATGACTCACTCAGCCAATGTTTAGACCAAGAGAAGGACACAGCTATCACGGTTAGGCTACTGCACTTTATAACTTACAAAGTTGCATAGTCCTGTTTAAATTTTCTTACGAGATGGTGACTTTAGTCAATCCAGGATCAACGTAAACAGAACCCACCAGGTTAGTAGCAAATCATATTGGTTTGTGTTAGCAAGCTCAAAGCTGCCATCTCGAAAGTATCAGATTTGTTAATAAGAGATCACTTAGAAGACAAAGGCCTTTCTCTATTTAGTTTTGCTTATCTCGTAGCGGGCCAACATCGGGGTTAAGATATGAAAGATGTCAGTCCGCTTGACATAATTCTCCTTTGAATATCGCACCCAGTCACCAGATTATATAAATTCCACATAGGAATGCTTTTAGGAATAGAGTGTAGACAAAATCGTTTTTGTAATACACAGAAACGGCCAAAATAATGAACAATAGTAATAAACAAATCACTCCATACAATCATTACAATAATTTCTTCAAATTAGTATTTATTAAATGGTTTGAAAGGAAATCTCTGACAGTATCCAAGTGGACATCTTATCTTGTTTGCTCATTCAAATATTGAGCCCTTTGTCTTGTATCGAGCTTGAGGACCATAGGATAGTTAGTCCCCATATGATGAAAGTATACAATATAGTCCCTTTCAAATGTGGTTGTTGTCTATGTACTGCATCTGTGAGCAAAAGCAAAGTCAGCACTAGTGAATCATTTCTACATTAGAGCAAAGCCACCCTTGTACTACCACTGATCAGTGGCCATAGAGCCCTTGGCTGAGAGGTATGAGAAAAATAATCAAAGGCTTTGAAAATCCCATTTTCAGTACATGTAAAGTAAAATTAGTCAACATGATGGAACACATGGCGATGTCTTCAACTGTAAAGATAGAAATTGAACAGAAATTGTAAAAATATCTGTAACACTTTGCTAAATATTTATTTTCAATGCAACTTACTTAAATAATTATGTATTTATTTAAACACCAACAATGACTTTAATGTGCTGTTTACTTATTTTGATTAAGACCAGTTAATTTGACAGAAAATGTCACGTTAAAACATTAAGCTGTTAACTTTACACTGACTTACAAAACACTTTTGTTATTAAGATAATTCAACAAACTAATTCATGAATAATACATTTTAAGGTAAAATCTGAGCACTTACAATATTACCACACAAAAGACAGCTATAACATAAGATGTAATTACATTGTACCGGGACAAAACTGTAATAATGTCAATCTTATGACCATTATTATCAAGACATCACTTGATAAGAAGATCTCACTTGTTTAAACTGCAGTGAAGTGATCTTAACACTGCTCTTAATTAACATGTGATCTGAACAATGCATGTAAATGTACATGTAAATTACGGCATGTACCAACATGAGCAGAGCAACAGAGCGGTATTATGGGAAGACAACAGAACATTGCATTTCAATTTGACTGTTTTGATTTGCCTTGCAATCATTCTGCCCCCAAGACATGGAAGGGTCTAATCAGCATTTGAAATGCAAGCGACTGATTAATACATCCAACAACTCCTTATTTTCTTAACCAATAAAATACAGGTTCCTATGGTAATGCCTGCAGTGGATAGAGATCCAGTTCTTAATGAGTGGCTCAGCCCACTTGCACTTAAACACTAGCCCGTGTTGAATGCTGTGTTATTTCTCTCAGGACAGGACAGGAGCCAACAGCAGCAGAAGTGTCAGATCCATTAGGTCCCGGTGTGTTGATCTGGACATGGATGTTGGACCGTCTCATCGATGGTCACAACAAGGTCTTCCGGACTGTGTGATCCCAGGCATTTGGTGTGGTTTAACGCTATGTAGTTCATTTCTACCAACAGTGGCCTTTCAACCGTCTCGCTTGCAATGCAGTTGATGTCACTCTTGCGTCTGCAGTTAAGCCGCTCTGAGCTAAACACCCAATCTAAACGCAAAGAGAGAGAGAGAGAGAGAGAGAGAGAGAGAGAGAGAGAGAGAGAGAGAGAGAGAGAGAGAGAGAGGAATTACCATATTACCCAGTTACACGTTACAAAATGTAACAATATGCAATATTGTACAAAATAATGTGCACCTTTGTGTACAGTTGTTTCAAAACATTAACATTCAAAGCATAAACTATGAGATAAGATGGATATTGTTATGTAAAAATCATCTAAGATATGTTTAGCATATAAAGACTCAGAGACAGGGTTAGGGTTATATATATATACATATAGTATATACTACTGTATATACAACTCACGTCACGACACAAATTATAGGGTACAGTACTGCCTTCATAATTCCATTAGAGGCAAATCACCATAAAAATTGTCTTTTGAATAGAGAAACATCCATCATGTCCTAGAAAGCACAACACTAAAGCTGACACATACCATAGTGTGGATAGAAATAAGATTGTGCTTCTAAACATGGCCGCTCACATACACCTAGCATGTCTGCCAAGGAGGTTATGGTTTCCTTAGTGAAGCTGTTAGCAGATATCTCCATAAGGTGGATTCAGGAGAAACTTTGAGTTTAGGCTAGTGTAGAAGGACCATATTATTTTTTAACACGCACAGCTAAACATAAAATAGCAAAATGCGAGGAGATATTTAGTGAATTTGACAAAGAAGTGTATTAGCTTACAATTAGCTTGCATAATAGCCAACTACACATTTAAGGACAATTCTTTGTTTTCTTCATGCTATTGTTCATCCATGGCAGACACTGTATGCCCTCTACTGTAGTTATCACCGTTGTTGTTGTTGTTGTTGTTGTTTACATCAAACGCATGCCTTATATATAGACAATGTGTCTAGACCAATGTGGTGTGTCTGGAAAGTGGAGCATCACACTGGAAACAGATTGGAGACCATCTCTCCACCTGCCACATGCACACGCACACACTCAAACACCCTTTACATTTACGCCTCAATATGTTCGCACGTGTGTGTGTGTGTGTGTGTGTGTGTGTGTGTGTGTGTGTGTGCACGTCTCTTTGGGGGTTTGTTCTACATGTGTGTTCTTGACAGCTCCTCTAAGTGTGTGTGTGCGTGCGTGTGCGTGTGTGTGTGTGTGTGTGTGTGTGTGCATGCGTCTGTGAGTGTGTGTGTGTGCGTGTGTGTGCGTGCGTGTGTGTGTGTGTGTGTGCATGCGACTGTGAGTGTGTGTGTGTGTGAGTGTGTGTGTGTGAGTGTGTGTGTGTGTCTATCCCTGAAC
>JAODUE010005174.1:0-10201 GCA_027564755.1 Amblyopsis hoosieri | reverse complement strand
CACCCCACAAAAAATAAAACATGGTTCTTTCCACACTCCACACAAGCCCCCATAAACACAACACACACAAACCCTGGTTGTGTTTGTGTGTGGGGGGGGGGGGGGGGCTCTCATGGGCATGGGGTGAACCTGAATTAACTTCCACCCCACATACTCTATACACCCACGCACACACACACACGCACACACACACACACACACACACACACACACACCTCCTCCTATCTATGTCAGTGTGTGTATTGATAACGGTCATTAGCATATTTATGATCATTGCCAGCCTCTTATTGTTTGTGTGCTCCATTAATCTTCATCTGCTGCCTACCGACTGACAGCTCAATCTAACAGGCCATCACATGACACACAGACGCACACGCACACACACGCACGCACGCACAAGCACAGAAGCACGTGTACAGTATATATTTACACGCACAGCGGCCCACTTGCATTGACTACCCATGAGGGCGTATTGTCTCACAGATGCATGCAAACACAAGCACACACACACACACACACACACACACACAGACAATGACGCAGTCGCTGTGATTGACATTCACCCCTGTAAGCCTAATCAGCTGAGGTTGTCCTCCCCAGCTGTGCGGGACTCTGCTTAGCCTCGCTGTAGCGCTGTGGCACAGTGCCCGCTGTGCCCGTTGGCAGCTAACTCCCGGGAGGCCGCAGGGTGTGTCTCCATATGGTTCCACATGTGTGTCTCTTTATATAGTTCCACATGTGACTCTCTTTATATAATTCTACATGTGTCTCTCTTTATATACAGTAGTTCCATGTGTGTCTCTCTTTATATACTGTAGTTCCACGTGTCTCTCTTTATATACAGTAGTTCCATATGTGTCTCTCTTTATATACAGTAGTTCCACATTTGACTCTCTTTATATACAGTAGTTCCACGTGTGTCTCTCTTTATATACAGTAGTTCCACATTTGACTCTCTTTATATACAGTAGTTCCACATGTGTCTCTCTTTATATACAGTAGTTCCATGTGTGTCTCTCTTTATATAATTCCACACGTCTCTTCTTTACAACTTCCCTACAAAGATATAGGCTGGCACATTCTGTCCTCTACTTCTTATCACTGAAGACCCCCCGCCTGAGCCCTCTAGAGTCAGTCCCAGATGTGTCAAGTGCCACACACACACACACACACACACACACACACACACACACAGTACCCTATCTTGCCAGTGTGTGTACTGTGGCGTCCCGGCCACCACACGTCTGATGCCGGCTCGGCCAACAGGGGGCGTGGTGTGTCAAGGGCGCTACATACCGGCCAGATACCTCACCCAGTGGAGAAGCCACAGGTGTGAGCGATCAACCACTCAAGCGCACCCAGGAAGCAAGGATAAAAGGCTGAGGACACCAGACCTTCAGGAGAGAGCCCCCCCCCCCTTCCCCCCAAAACCCCAGTGTGTGAGTGTTGGTGACAGTGAAAGGAATAGTGACTAGTATGGAGACTGGATTGTGTTTGTTTGTTCCAGTTAAATACATACAGTACAGTCAAAAGTAAAAAAGAATTACTGCTAAATCTATGAATGAAGTACAGGAGCTAAATGATTGTGTGTGTGTGTGTGTGTGTGTGTGTGTGTGTGTGTGTGTGTGTGTGTGACTGACACACAGCTGACTGACAGTGTTGCTGAGGACTGGATGGGAGCCAGCTTCACCAGGAGGTCTGTTCCCCCTATCGTCTCTTCCTTTTCTCCTTCCTCTCCTCCCTCCATCTGCTCCGGGAGGAACCACAGGACCACCAGGACGGAAGAGAGTGTGTGTGCGTGTGTGTGCGTGTGTGCATGTGTGTGCGTGTGTGTGTGTGTGTGTGTGTGCGTGCGTGTGTGTGTGTGCGTGTGTGTGCGCGCCTCAGGCAGCTGACATCTTAACACTGACACGTTAACACTAACACTATAAAGGTATGGTAATATATGTACTGTAATTCCACTTGGTCATTTTTATCTATATGAGGGGGGGGGTTAATGCAGAAAGAAACCATTATATCTTTGGGCATTGTAACCTTTGCATTTGAAAATTGCAATAGTGCTTACATTTTTCTCACTATACAGTCGAGCTGGTATGCGTTTCTACAGTAATGTTCAAAACACCCCATTTAATCTCCTCATGGTCCACTATAAGATGCCTGTATATAGTTGTGTCTCTTTATATATAATTCCACATGTTTCTCTCTATATATAGTTCCATGTGTCTCTCTATATGTAGTTCCACGTGTCTCTCTATATATAGTTCTACATGTGTCTCTCTATATATACTGTAGTTCAACATGTGTCTCTCTTTATATAGTTCCACATGTGCCTTTATATAATTCCACGTGTCTCTCTTTATATAGTTCCACATGTGTCTCTCTTTATATACAGTAGTTCCACATGTGTCTCTCTTTATATAGTTCCACATGTGTCTCTTTTTATATAATTCCACATGTGTCTCTCTTTATATAGTTCCACATGTGTCTCTTTTTATATAATTCCACATGTGTCTCTCTTTATATAGTTCCACATGTGTCTCGCTTTATATAGTTCCACATGTCTCTCTATATAATTCCACGTGTCTCTCTTTATATAGTTCCACATGTGTCTCTTTATATAGTTCCACATGTGTCTTTATATAATTCCACATGTGTCTCTCTTTATATAGTTCCACATGTGTCTTTATATAATTCCACGTGTCTCTCTTTATATAGTTCCACGTGTCTCTCTTTATATAGTTCCACATGTGTCTCTCTTTATATAGTTCCACATGTGTCTTTATATAATTCCACGTGTCTCTCTTTATATAGTTCCACGTGTCTCTCTTTATATAGTTCCACATGTGTCTCTCTTTATATAGTTCCACATGTGTCTTTATATAATTCCACATGTGTCTCTCTTTATATAGTTCCACGTGTCTCTCTTTATATAGTTCCACATGTGTCTCTCTATATAATTCCACGTGTCTCTCTTTATATAGTTCCACATGTGTCTCTTTATATAGTTCCACATGTGTCTTTATATAATTCCACGTGTCTCTCTTTATATAGTTCCACGTGTCTTTATATAATTCCACGTGTCTCTCTTTATATAGTTCCACATGTGTCTCTCTTTATATAGTTTCACATGTGTCTCATAGTTCCACGTGTCTCTCTATATATAATTACACGTCTCTCTTTATATAGTTCCACATGTGTCTCTCTTTATATAGTTCCACGTGTCTCTTTATATAGTTCCATGTGTCTCTCTTTATATGGTTCCACATGTGTCTCTTTATATAGTTCCACACGTGTCTCTCTTTATATAATTACACGTCTCTCTTTATATAGTTCCACATGTGTCTCTCGTTATATAGTTCCACATGTGTCTCTTTATATAATTACACGTCTCTCTTTATATAATTCCACGTGTCTCTCTTTATATAGTTCCACATGTGTCTCTCTTTATATAGTGTAGTTCCACATGTATCTCTCTTTATATAGTTCCACGTGTCTCTATTTATATAGTTCCACATGTGTCTCTCTTTATATAGTGTAGTTCCACACGTGTCTCTCTTTATATAGTTCTACATGTGTCTCTCTTTATATAGTTCCACGTGTCTCTCTTTATATAATTCCACGTGTCTCTTTATATAGTTCCACATGTGTCTCTCTATATATAATTACACGTCTCTCTTTATATAGTTTCACTTGTCTCTTCTTCACAATATCCCACAACGATATAGGCTGGCACATTCGGGTGCTCTACTCCTTACCACTGAAGGCCCCCTCGCCAGAGCCCTCTAGAGTCAATCTCAGGTGTGTCCAAGTGCCACACACCCACACACACACCCACACACAAACACACACAGTGCCCTATCAAGCCAGTGTGTGCACATACACACTCGATGGCCTCAGAGTGTTGGTGGTTGGGCTGAGAACAGTTCTATATGTGCGCTGTAAAGAATCCGGTGTTCCTGCACAGCCCTGTCTCTGTAAATAAGACACTATTTGAGCCTTGACAATGTGTACTCAATGTGGGGGATGGGGCTTATGTGTATTTTCTTTTAAATGTTTAGTTCAAATATCAACAATCACCCCACCTTTAACATGTATCATTATGTACACCTTCAGAACTCTACAGTACAGTGGCCAGACTACACCCCAATAGTATCTCAAAGCTAAGGCAGATATTACCACTAACCTACAGTATAAGAAGTCTTTAACTACAATACACCATGCAGGATCATTGATAGTGTGTCGCTTTCCTTGATCATAAACCCAGTTTTATAGAGGCTAGCTATAGCTTGCCACTACCAGAGATTATAGGGGTTTAATAGTAATCTCCCACAGAGAATATCGAGTTATACTGCTTTGGTAAATCATTACCTCTACTAAGTTTGTTTGCCAGTGAACAAGAGGGAAGGAGACAGAGTGATTTTTGCTGAGGTGTTAACATTTACGAGGTGTAGGCTAATATATTTCAATAGTTTATGGAAGCAGTAAAATCTGAAATACGTAATTTGTTAACATGTTCCATGTAAAACAGCCTTTAAAAATGAGCTATGAATATGAATGCAGATTTGCTGGTGTCTGAACGTAATCTATCATTCATCACCAAGCTGGATCTTTAACCATTTGCTGTACAAATTAGATACTGTATAGTAATGTATAACTCAAGGTTTAGTCCTGTTGAAGTGACAGTAAAATGGTGATAAAATTTGTTTTTAAAATTGCTGTTGAACAAATAATTGCATCCTAATGGATGCAATTTAACCAAAACCTTCCAAACACTTTTTTATTATATTCTTACCCTCCAGCTGAGACAGCTAAATTAAATTAAATGTTTTTTAAACAAATAGAGTTGGATCTCATTAGCATTGCTAACAAATCCCAACAGAAGGTTACGGCTAATCTCATACAAAACATAATACTTACACAAAACCAGAAAAATAGGACAGACTTTTAATAACCCCTTTATCTATCCTGCTACACAACATTCAGTATCAGTATTACAGGTTTTTTTCTAAGCTGTTCTACTGTTTTCAGGGGGAATGAGACCATGACCTGGTTCATATACAGGGTTCAGCATGATGTATTTACGCCACCTGAATCTCACCCTTCATCACCTTCGTTTAGCAGATGATGAACAGGCAATCGCAGTGTGTGATTAAAAGTCAGGGCACGGGGGTAAAAATATGCCATTCATATTTAATATTCTGCTAACGAGGAGACAAGCTCCCAAACTGCCAACAAAATAGATATGCCATAACGCAAATATATGCACACACACACACACACACACACACACACACACACACACACGCGCGCGCACGGTCGGACGCACACTCTCATCCTCCTCTTGCCTGAGAACTGCACACACCTAAACATATCCCCAGCTCCTATCTCCCCCTCACCCTGGTGCAAGCTAGGTGGAATTAGAAAACCACCCCTGCAGTCTCATTAATTAATTAAACACCATGCGCCGGTGGCACCTGGGTAACGGTTATCACTGGCGCTCAGACACACGGTGATCTCAATAACCATCCTCACCTCAGGGCATGGAAGAGGAAGGGGGGGGTGGAAAATGAGAAGGAGGTGACAGACTTTACAACTCTGAGGGAAACACGGGCTCAGAAATGATAACAGCAAAGAAAATGATGGACCTCAGACAGCGGTTTAGTACAGGCCTCCTTGCAAGGTGCAGTGGTTTAAAACACCTTTCTCTGGGTAACTGGGGCAGCCTTATCCCATCACTTTAATAGAGATTGTTTGCACCTAGCTGGTGTATGCAGGTTCTTTAACCATAATTATGGGCTCGACAGGGGCTCCTCGTCTGTCTTTGTAGCTACCTTAAATCACAATGCTAACAGCTCATTATCTGCTTTCAGTTCCTCTGCATGCTGGGAATCTGAACACACACACACACACACGCTCTCTCTCACACACATACATAAACTACACAAAATCTCCTTTAAATGTTTGCATGTACACATTCTGTGGATTTAAATTAAGTAGGAGGGAGTTTGATAAATGAATCATTATAAATGAATTATACATTTGAGTGTTGCTTTCTGTATTAGGTGAACTTCATATACATCTTACAACTAAAACATGCAGTCAGTCACATAAAAGTCTTGCTGCTTAGTTGAAACGGATGATGGCACAGTATACCATACACAGTATCTGTGTCAATACTTTTCACAGCCCTTAGCAAGCAGTATTAAAGCAAACACTGTAAAGTGCCTTAATAATTAAGACAAACACAATAAAGCAAACACCTCTGAGGTGATAGGTAGAAGGACATAATTAGTGTGATCAGTTCACCTACAAAAAGACCAGAATGCATATATATATGTATATGTATATATATATTATACACACACATGCTGGATCATTACTTTTACATTTGAGTTTGACAAAAATGTATTCTTGACAATATTATGTGTGAATTGTATTATTCTACATCAAATTTATTAAATTAGAAACCTTACATTACATATGTTACTCATTACATTAATGATTAACATGTGCTATAATCTTGTAAATCTTGATGCAGTCAAGGCTATCTGTTCAGGTTGAAATTCCATGACTCATTTATGGCAATGTAATAATGTCATAATGCACTTGCTGTTATTACTAATAGCTACCTGTGTTAACAGCCGAGATGAATACTGTCGGACTTTGGGGACGTTTTTTGTCTCAAATAAGAACACAACAGGTAACATTTTTATCAAAGTCTTTTAATTAATCTTGAATTAAAACTCTACATTTAAATATTTTGAATGTACTTTATATGCCACTGTTTCGTAATCGAATAGAAACACAGAATCTTTGCCTTATTTTTAAACACTGTTCTGTTATTTCTAGATTGATAACAATGTGGCCACAGCCCAGATTGGAGACCTGATTGAGTTCATATACCCAGCAGGATTTTCACTTTGGGGAGTCTCTGATGGAGAGGGACACATTGTTCATTTTGGGGTGGGAGGTGAGAACATTTATTTAAAAGTGAAAAACAATTAAATAGAAAATCCACTTTTAGAGACTAATTGTGTGAAATTCTATTTATAATCAAGTTCTCCATTCAGTATAGTATATTAATGAAATATAAATTATATTTTGAAGTTGTTAAGTATTACATGAAGAAGACATCCCAAAATGTAAAACCAACAATTACATGCTAGTAAATAGTTAAATACCTAGTGGCATGATCCTAAATTAATTACAGTATACAGCCACTAAATGAATATGTGATCTACAGGTACGACCTTTATTTTCGGAATGTTCATGTCTTATCGAATATCGTCTAAACTTCTCTAATTCTCAGACGAGAACATGCTGCAGAAGTTATGTCGCAGTGTTCTTCAACCAGTGCTCCATAACGCATTTGGCGGTGTTCCTAGAAGGGTCAAAGTGCACAGGCAGCCGATTACGGAGATCAAAGTGCCCCCGGGAACACGTATTAGAGTCAATAACAACAAGCATAATCTGTGGCCGTCCCCAGAAGACTATGTGAGGTACAGATGTAATGTTATGGTTTACCAGGAGTTCACATATGACTTGTTAAGCCTCAACAGCGAACATTTTGCCACATATGTGAGATACGGCCATGCTGTCTGCAACCAGGTATAAAATGTGTGTAAAATGTGTGTGTTTAGAAAAAACTAAATTGGTCTGACATGTCATTCTACCATTTAATGTACATAAACATTTTTGCAGATCCCCTTCTTGAAGAATAAGGATGAAGTGCATATTAATGCAACTCAGACATTTGAAAAGATGATGCCATATTTGATGGAGACAGAGTGTGTGAGACTGTGAAAGTATATTTATTTTTAATGAGCAAAATAAAACTACAAAGTGTCACTGTAACCTAAGCTACGGCATTGTCTGAGAATGTTTCTTTAACAACTCAATGCACAGCCCCATCTGGTCAATGGAAAGAGCAAAGGTTGGTACAACATTAAAAATGTTTACGTGGCTCTTGTTCTGTCCAGACTCCTTAGTAAACAAAATTAAATGCCATAAAAACTTCCAAGAATGAAACTGCACAAGAGTTGGGGAACTATGCGTCCTCTTGTTTATTAAGACTGCGGGAATGTCAATAGGAGCATGTCTATACAGTAGCAGGGCTGAAGAGGCCAGCGCTCAGACACAATGACCTTATAGTATTCTCCCACACCGATAACAACCCCACCACAGACCCACTGCCCATCAGTCAGACTGCTAATAGAGCCCCACGCTGTCGTCTGATAACAACCTTGAGACAGCTACAGAGTCACGGACAGCCAAATGTGCCCCTGATTGTGAAGAGGCAACAAAGCTCGGAGAGGAGAAGTAGCAGGAAAGCATCCAGCAAATTGATCTGAGGATGTGGACAGCGTGACGGCGGCCGGCTAACTGCATTCTTCCTGGCTGCTGTACGCCCACAAAGTCTACTGGAGGGAGCAAGACGTCAGTGGACCGGCTAAAAACACGCACTGTGCAAAACATATTCTTTCCACCAATCAATTCTTGCAGTGCACTCATTTGTTAGGCCCCTGGAAAGGGTCTGGCACATACACATGTGCAATTATGCACGTGCACGTGGGGCGGTATTTTTCCAGGGGCAGGGTAGGTAAACTCGTTACTCTTTCCTTAATTGGTACTGAGATTCCGTCCTTTTTCCTCACAGCAACCCCTCCAGGGGAATGCTGATTAATTGTCCTTAGAGTCTGCACAATATCCTCCCATATAGTGACCCCCTCCCCCACCACACACACACACAGTTATAATAAACCCACTCTCTATGGAGCTGCATCCCGGTTGTCCACCCGTGGCATCACAGTTGAGCATGTCAGAACTAGATCAAAGCCAGAACCAGTGTATTCTACTTAAGAGTTTGCTCATTCCCCCCTAATCCATATCATGGCTGTGTCCTGTCTCGGAGGTATGTCACTGGGTCAGCCCCTGGATGTAGCCATGTAGCTGGTCTGAGAAGGCCTGGAGGGAGAACTTATCTTGCACCCTCCTTCTCCCGGCTTGTCCCATCTCCCTGCGGAGGCGGGGCTCCCTGACTAGCTTCTCCATGGCCTCGGAGAAAGCCTCCGCAGTGGGCTCACAGAGAAACCCCGTCTCCCCGTCTGCCACGCTCTCCAGAGGGCCTCCGGAGCTCACTGCGATAACGGGGCATCCGCAGTACATGGCCTCCACGGGGACGATGCCGAAATGCTCTCTGCTCGGGGTGTAAAGCACTGCCGCGCTGCCCCGAAGTAGCGCCACCTTCAGGTCATCAGAGGGAGAGCGGAGGAACGTGACGCGGTCCTCCAAGCCCAATCGAGCGGCCAGCCCCTTCAGCTCAGCGTAGTGTTGAACGTTCTCGGCGACGCGGTTGTCGTAGCCTCCCGCCACAACGAGGTGGACGTCTACCTTCTGCTGAGAAGCCAGCCTGTCTCTCAGATTGGAAAGCGCTTCCAGGGCCAGGCCGAGGTTCTTTTTGCGCTCGTAGCGATTTAGGGAGAGGAACAGACAGGACGTTCCCTCCGGAAGAAGCCCGACGAGGCTCTGTGCATCAGTGGAGGGCTTGTCGAAGGTGCTCGTGTTGAGAGAGGGATATAATACGTCGGTCTGGACTGCTCCCAAGCTATGGAATGTGTCCCTAAATACACCTGCGGTAAACTGGCTGTTGACCAGGACCTAAGGAGGAGGTAGATTGAGATCAGGTCTAGGGTCTTTCCAAGGCCGACACTATAATATCACAATAATAATGTATATAATATCACAATATTTAAAAAATATATATAATATAACAATATCATCAAAATGCTACAACCTAAAATCAACCCATTAGGAGCTTCTACTCTGTAGAACTCAATGGAAATCAATGTAAAGAAAATATATTCCTATGCAGTGAATGCAGCTCCACCATGTTCCCTCCACTACAGAAGCTCTACCCCCTTGACTGTTTGGAAAATCACAACTGACTCAAAAATTCAACAATTCCATTGAACTCAATAGCAGTTCAATTGCATCCCCTTCATCAGCAATGACTAAGAGAATCCTGCCGCCACCTCCCGTGACAGCTGTTGTCTGTGTTCAGTGCTTGGACACATGGGAGGGGCTAACTTACAGTCCAGCAACAATAAGCAGAATGCTGAAGACAGACAATAACGCCTTCATATATATATATATATATATATATATATATATATATATATGTCATCTGTGTCCTGCATTTGTA
>JAODUE010005173.1:0-10201 GCA_027564755.1 Amblyopsis hoosieri | reverse complement strand
ACATAGAATGAGGTGTGAATGTCTGTAGGTGTAAGTACTGAATATATGTGGTGCGTGTTGCATGCTAACCAAACTAACACACACACCAACAACAACAATAACATGTGTGGTGCCAGGAGGGTCACCCAGACAGTGTCCTGCAACACTCCTATATAAGTGACATGCCCAGGTGTACTTAATTTGCCTAATTAGGACCTACACAGCCAATAAGGACCAGAGGCCTGCTGAAACAAGGCAGGGCCGTCACACACAGTTAGTTAGTGAAACCTTCCACATGGGGAGCAAAACCACAGCCCAGATCTACACAACAATAACCACATTCTCAGCCTCACTACACACAGTGATTTGCAACATACTAAACACACACAATCTACATTAGACACCGGAATCTAACAGAATATCACATATTTGTGATTTCCAAAATGCCACACATATGAAACAATGTATCAAACCATCAGGTGAACAGACACGTAGGTGCTAAACTCACAGTACTGTAAGATGTAATAGACATAATTGACCACAGATCTACAGTATTTAGACTGTCCCAAGCCAACATGGTGGCAATATCACAATGTTAGATCATGCAGAATGGGGCCCTTCACCACCATGCCAACATAGGTCCTTACAACTTACAAAATGTGAATATGTGGGCCAACACATACTCCTCCTTATGTCAGGATACCCCTCAATCAAGCCATGAAGAAGGCAAGCAACCACACTGACGATTCCCCATCCAAGAAAAGTATTTCCTCACTGTCTTGTGAGAAAGGACATTGCCTGTGATTTGGACAAAATGCTAAGGCCAGATTCAACTAGGCGAAGAAATTATGCTTTGGGTTTACATTTTTACAGTAATTAATTCTTTCTCAAACTTTTTTTGCTTTTTACAATATGTACTATATTCTATTTAGAATATGTTCTGTTCTACAGTAATTTTCAGTGCAAAATGTAACCTTCGTAAATGTATTGTCTGATTTTACATTGTCAGAGACAAATGCTGTATATTTTTTCATCAGTGTGTTTTGTTTGATCATTATATTCATGTACTTTACTCTAACAATATATTTTAAAAATCAAACCTAGACTATCATACGGAAGAAAATGAGAAATGTGTTCTAGATTTAGCACAGCAGTGTCTAACTGTTTCAAACAAAATCAGATCATATGAACCATGTGTGTGCCATTTGGTAACTAAATTGGGTTTTTACAAATTTGTGTGTAGTTTAGAATGATTAATGAATGATAAAAATCGCAAATGAACTTTCTGGTGTGCCACAATAGCTTCGAAATAACAATCTGACTTTGAACTATAATAATACAGTTTCAATGTGCTTTTCTATAAAAAGACAGATCACTATTGATTTTAGAATAAATATTGACGAGAAGGAGATAGATGAAGTAGATGAATTTACATTTTTAGGTGTTACTTTAGAGTCCATCTTATATTTGATAGACATGTAAAGAAATTGTGCAGGACTGTCAGGACAAACTTAAATTGCTTCCGTTTAATGAGACAATATATACCCCTCAAGGCAGCACAGCAGTTTATGCATACCATGATATTTTCTCGTCTTACATATTGTATAGCTGTTTGGGGTCAGGCCAACCAAACAACAATTATACAGATTAAGTCATTATATAAACAGGCTTTGAAGGTAAAGAAACCTGTCAGATGGCACCATTGCCTAATATTACGGAAGCATAATATTCTGAGTTTTGACGATTTTATAAACTTCTAATTTTTAAAACAAATTTTTAAGTGTGTAAACTATCTTTTGCCAGAAATACTATGTCAGATGGTAGGAAAACAAAATAGTGGAATCAGGACTAGAGGCTCTGTAAGAGGGAACTGTATAATAGCAAACGTAGAACAACATTCAGTCAGTCTACTTTCTCAGTAAGAGGCAACGCATTACCACGTCAAATAAAAACACTGACAGAACTCAGGGTTTTTACTACACAAACAAAGCAATGGCTAAAATAGTGTATAAAGAGGTCTTTGAACTAATGATACATACACACACTGTGAATGTGATTACGAGTCATGAGTTGTTGAGTTTTGCCCATGACTGCCCATGACTGCCCATGAAAACTAGCCTGTGGCTAACTCGGGTACATCCACATTCCATGGGAATGTTGAATTCATGTACAAAGTCTGTTTTTCAAAGAAATAACTGTTTCATTTTCCAAAAGATCTGAGGTGTTCTGCTACTAGTGTATAATGTGTGAATTGTGTTTTGATAAAATGAGCCTTGTTATCAAAAATGTGCTGAAGCAATCGAAAAAAACTGTAACGTGATGACGTATGAGTGGACTACTCATAATGGACTACTCATAAGTCATCACGTTAGTCATCACGTATGAGTGGACTACTCATAAGTCATCACGTTACAGTTTTTTTCGATTGCTTAAAATAAGCTAATTTTTGGAGTGTACCGATGAAAAACAGAAATGTTGTCAAAATGAACACCAGCTTTGATGTGTCTCATTTTAGTTAACGGCTTAAAACACATTTTAGGGTGCAGGTACACTTAATTTATCTACAAATAATCTGAAATCATGACAGTGTCAGGCAGATGTGTGCACATATTTTGCCTATCTCTGTGTGTGTGTGTGTGTGTGTGTGTGTGTGTGTGTGTGTGTGTGTGTTTGCATGCACATGTCTGTCTGTAGATGGCAGACGTGCATATGAGAGTGTTGTGTCTTACTAAAGTCTCCTGTGTGTGTGTGTGTGTGCGTGTGTGTGTGGTCCCTAGGCACATAAACAGGTCGATTCAGGATTATTTTTTGTTTCAGAAGCTGTGGAAGTTCTACATGGTAATTGCAGTTCAGGCTGTGACCACTAGGGGCCCAGTTCTGCCTTGTAATTTGACTAACGAGTACAATTACCTTGCTGCTCATGTGCAAATTAGCCTGCTTTAGACGCAAATTCCAGATGACAGATTCACATGCAGAAAATCCATCAATATACACAATCACACAGACACAGGAAAAATGTCCTCCAAGTAGTTTCGTCCATAGTTCGTTTTGGCTAACACTCGCAACTATGTAGTTCCAACCATATTAGTTGCTAACGTAGTTAGCACCCCTGTTTAGTGCTTTCTTCTTGTACTTTGAATGTGTATGTTGTGTTCAAGGAAGCTGTAGTGTGTTGTGTTCAAGGAAGCTGTAGTGTGTTGTGTTCAAGGAAGCTGTAGTGTGCTGTGTTCAAGGAAGCTGTAGTGTGTTGTGTGAACTGCAAGGGTCTGTTGTTTTCATGTTTATTTTCAATAGTTTATTCTCTGGTTGTTCCAGCACTGTGGCCATTGATCCTGTCACTGCAGACTGTGATTCTGTCACTGGGGATCCTGTGTGTGTGTGTGTGTTGGGGGGGGCGCTAATGTGTTGCTATTTTTATGAGAGCTGAATTCTGTGTACAATTCCGCATTGTTTTGCATTTTCTATCGGTTTGCTTATTTATCATTTTCATATGTGTAAACTATAAATATTTTGTTGCACAAAACCTAATCAACAAACTCAAACAAAACAAAATACTTAGAAAGTTAGAAAAATAACTAAAAAATGACCTGTAATGCTCAATTTTAGCTAAGTTATACTAGTAGTAGTGTGTCATGTAACGTTATAGCCACTCTTGACAATCGTTAATTTGACAAACGTTAACATGTTTAATGGCACTGTCACTACCAGTATAAACAGGTCTGGTAGTGACACATATCTTCTGCTATTTTCTGCATTCAGAAAATGCAGTTTATTCAAATAGAAGACTCTGCCTTTCACGATTAAAAGTCTTACACTATGAATTTTGACCAGAACAATTCTTACCATGTAGATGTGTACTTGAGTGTAGAGATGCTTGTGGAATACATGTAAAAGCCAGAAAACACATCTATAATGGTCCTTGTTTAATGAGCTCAGAGTCTGGGCATGTTTTCTAAATGGACGTGGTCATTATTTATAAGGTGGGATGCACTAATTAAAAGTTTCAGACATCTATCTTAGAAACCTTAACCTGTAAATTACCAACTCCAATTATTAGGGGCAAGACATAGATTTATGTTTGCATTGTCAAGTGCAACCTCAATAAACACATGAACATGATCTTTAGAGTATAATACTAAGCTTATTTACTATATTATACATGAACGTACCATAATAGTATTATACTATTAAAGGCACCATTCAAAGTAATTTCACATCTTACAATTCTAATTTCACCTGACTCTCAATGTGATTTTGTGACATGATTATCAAAGAGCTCCCCCCAAACCTAATGAATGGAAACGTCTTTTTCATTGTCCAGGAAATCTAAGAGCTTTGTGTCAGACATATCCATGTAGTGTGTTCTCTCTCGCGCACACACACAAACCACGAAGAAGAGTTAAAAAGAAAACGGCAAACATGATCTTTAAAGCTAAATATTCATTTGGCTCTGCAACAGTTTGTAGAGCGACTTAACGGATCCGAGATGCGCTTGTTGGGGGTTATATCGGACTCTATCTCAGCAACACTGCCCTCGAAATGTTTCCGTAGGATCACACCAGCAACATCACCCCTGCACAGCAGAGCAAGCCAAGGTGATAATGCTTAGTAACTCTGACTTCACTACTGCTCCAACATAGACTACAAGCAGTCCACCTGCATGACAAGGATGTGTTAAAAATGCATGGGCTAGCAAATTAATTTAGAGGAGGCCACACTGTCCATTAAGACGATGCAGAGTGGTTCTCAGCCAGAGTTGTGTAACAACTTACATTGTGTAAGATGTTCCTTTATTAATCCCCCGTAGGAGAAATTCAGGTTGGTTACAGCAGCGCAAGGCAATGTATATCATTATAAAGAGTTAGTAAAACCATAAAAAACCGTAAAAATGAATGTGCTTCGAGCAGCCCAATCTTTTTAAAACGGAGATGTTAAAAATATCGTCAAATGCGCCTGCTGGCCCTCTCTTGTTCTGAGGAGAACATAATCATTTCATTAGTTAGCACGGAACTTATTTCTTTTGTGTATTTTATACATGCATCACTGCCTCTCCCTGAAAAAGCTTGGTCCCTAGACGCTGAAAAAAACCTTTCTGCCGTGTAGAGTGGGAATACGAGTGGGAGTATGAATATATGTATCTTCTACCCTTGATAACAACTTGTGTCATGTCTTGAATGAGATCACGTGATACTGCTTAAATAGCACAACAATTACACATCTCACTGTTCTTATAATCCTTTCTTTATCTATTAACTACTTAATTATTGTTACCGTTTAATTATCTTCATTATATTGTATTCAGAATACAGTTGTTAGATGAGAAATTGTAGTATTTAGTCTGAATTAAGCAGCAGCGAATTACGTTTGGAACTGATTGAAGGACTAATTAGGTGGAAAGTTTATTTGAAAAGAATTAAATAAAAGTAGTATGCAATCACAACCTGCAATAATGACTTGTAATCAGACCATTTTAAAGCCCATTGGGTAAAACATTCCAAATTACAGTAAACTATGCATTGCTATCAAGTACATTATAGAGACCTTGACTTGCATGTATTTCTCTGCCTTTATGTTAGATTCTTCTCTCAGGGGATATCGATTCTGAAAGAAACAAAATCAGCCCTAATTTCACTAGAGCACAAATTGGACTAAGGCATTAGTAGTTTGTTAATTGAAATGAAATCTATTTCTGTAGGAGAAAAAACAGTAATTACCTTCGTTGATTATAGCTCAGGCAGATACACATCTCTCCAGCAATAAAGCCATATGTACTCCGGAGCACACATGAAGTTATCACATTAACATTCCTCTGTGTTTTCCAGAAGAACACATGAAGATATCTCATTAACATTCTAGTGTTTTCCAAAGGACACACGCCACAACAAAATGTATTCCCCCCCTAGGTGCAACCTCAAGGCCATAGCAAGCTCTTACAGAGATTTACATCATGTATTGTTAGGACATTTTTAATTCATGACCCATTTCACGTCGAAATAGCCAATGGCAGGTAAAGAGACCATATTTACTGCTACTTCACTGAGGAAAACAACCATTTAAAGCTACCACTGTCCTCTGTAGCTAACGTAATTGACGTTGACAATTTGTAGCCAACTGGTCATTAATATATTCATTTGCCAGATTTGCGTCCTGACCTCAACCCGATAGAACACATTTGGGATGAATTAGAGACTGCGAGCCAGGCCTTCTCGTCCAACATATGTGCCTGACATCACATATGCGCTTCTAGAAGAATGGTCAAAAAATCCCATGAACATACTTTTAAACCTTGTGGACAGCCTTCAAGAGTTGAAGCTGTTATAGCTCTAAAGGGTGGGCCAACTCAACATTAAACCCTACGGATTAAGAATGGGATGTCATTAACCTTCATGTGCATGTAAAGGCAGGTGTCCCCAAACCTTTGGCAATATAGTGTATAATATATACAGTATATAGATAAAACCACGCATAAAAGACATGTACTGATAACTAAACTGCTACTGGAACACTTCCTCCACCAGATTAGCTTGGTGCTATACGCATGGTGCACGTTCTGACATAGCAACCAAAAGAAAAAGCTTTTAATTTTTCTCATATTTCTTTCATCTGATTCCTTTAACTATTTTGTTTTTTCTGTGTACTTCTGTATTTGTTTATGGGAAGCACAACTAGTGTACATGTCTTCCCTCTCTGTAAAGCACTTTGAACTGCAATTCTGTATGAAAAGTGCTATATAAATAAAGATTATTATTATTATTATGGATCCTGGTGGAATCTCATTGTTGCTTAGATGGTCTGCTCCAGCACTTTCACAAACCCATCGGTATAATAGCACATATCTGTTCGTACGCAACCTTGACACATGAGGGCTTTTACAAACAGTTTCAATGGATGACTTCCCAGATGGACTTGTGACTAACAATCCATCTGGCATGTCAGGTTAGTTTATCGTGGCCAGGATGCTAATCCCAAGGGCCTTTCATAATTAAATAAAGGATTATTATTATTATTATTATCTAATTCTATAGTTATAGTGAGCTCAGACCCGACCATAGATGCAATTCCAGGCCCAAGTATCATTTTCCACCCCCAGACAAGCACGCATTCATTCACCCATGGAGACACAAGCGTGTTGAAGTGCACATAGTCTCGATCATCGTGTTCCATAAACAAATCTGATTTGAGCCTCAAAGTGTTTGTAGTACTATGGCGTTCTGTCACACTGGAGCCATAACAGCACAATAAAAACCCTCAACTTTAACGTGAGGCTCACTGGCATACCACTACTCTAGGTGTTTGTGTGTACACTTGTGTGTGTGCGTGTGTGTGCGTGCGTGTGCGTGCGCGTGTGTGTGTGCGTGCGTGACTGCCTGAACACCTTTTAACTCCGATAAATTAATTTAAGAGCTCGCTCTCCTACTCGCGCCATGTTGATTTCCCCAGTGAGCGATCACAGCCAGACGAGGAGCATGTGGCTCGGCTAGCGTCCTCACCAGCAGGCCCAGATAACCACCTCGTATCTCTACAGCGCGCTGCATACAGATCCATAAACGGCTGCTCTGTCGTCTGGTAGCGGCAAGATGATGGCCACGGGGATTTGGGGGGGGGGGCTGCTTGCGGCACATGCTGGTCACACCTCGGTCATTGAGGGAGCAATGAATTGCTGACTATAGATTAAAAAGGCGGTCGATGCCGGAGAATGATTGTTGATATTTGAACTCAGCATCAAAACAATCCACAACTCTCCTTCAGAAGCTCCGCCCCCTACATTGGCAAGGCGGGTATAGTGCCGAGTGGTGTGTCCGCACTACTTCTTTTGTGTGTAGATACACCGGATTATTTTTCAGCGCTGACACAGAGCGGGAAGCTACAGTAGCTGATGGACCGTGAGGAGATATTCGTTGAGTTTGATGAAAAAACAACTATATTGGGTTAGAATTGCCTATTCTACCTTTAATGTGAAGGAGCTGCTCCATTAGGCTGCTTCAGACAACACTGTCAGTATGTTGGAGCCTTGAAAGTATCTTCAACACTTGTTTGACCTCTGACCTCGCTGCTTCAGACAACACTGTCAGTATGTTGGAGCCTTGAAAGTATCTTCAACACTTGTTTGACCTCTGACCTATTGACCTTTGATCCTGTTTTTATCCCCACCACATTTATTTTTAAAAAAGGACACAGGGATTTGTGTCCATAACTCCAATGGTGGTTTGAAACTCACCTGCCTCTCCCATCACCTCAGTGCTCAGCTGCTTGCATCCATCTCTACACCCCCCCCACACACACACACACACCCTACAGCTGACATCTCCCCACAGTGAGCTAGCTAGAACAAATCAAGGAGTGTACCTTTAAACGGGCTCTGTGATTTGGCCCGATGCATAATCTTTTATGCAATCAGAATCTGAGATAAAGGTGAGGTAAAATGTGGAGAAGGTTTGTGGGGGGGGGACATGGCTGCAAGCGGTGCATGTATCTGACCAACGGTCATGCAGGCATGTGCAACAGGTCGATGATGAGGGCCAGGACTCTGAAGGACAGGGCATTTATGTTGTCAAAACGTCAGCACGGGTTTCAAAGCTCCTAATAGGTTCTTCAGCCCGTGGATTTCACACGACGTCTCATGAAATGGTGATTGCACCCGTGGAGTACACGGGATGGAAAGGGAATCAAAGGCACGATCAATTATCCACAGTTACTATGAGAGCAAAGCTTCAAAGGATGCATATCAGACACTAGCGATCTCTGGAGGGTTACGCCCGCCCTGCCCCCTCCCACCCACACTACAAAACGCACACGCACACGCACACACGCACACACGCACACACACACACACACAGACACACACAAGTGTAAACAGAGATGATAGCCGTGTGTTCCCAAGTGCAATTACAGTAACAGACTGTATAACTGCAGATTACATGTAATGCTGGTGTCATGTGCTGTTCTAGAGAACATAACATGGGTGTTCTGTTCTGGTTCACTGAGAACATAATATACATGTTCTGTTCTAGAGAACATAACATGGGTGTTCTGTTCTGGTTCACTGAGAACATAATATACATGTTCTGTTCTAGAGAACATACCATAGATGTGGATGGGTTAAATGCAGAGGATGAATTTAGCAATGTGTATGTGACAATAAAAGCACCTTTACTTTTTTTTATATCAGTGTCTCAGCCTATTTTACTTGTACCGAAGAAGGTTGAAAGGTCATTAGTCAGCATTCAATGTTCAAGCTTGCCTCTACTTTAAGAAAATACTAATGATAATGTTTTGTTTTGAGTTTGCTGAACAAAAATAAATGGCTATCTATTGAGACATGTTGGTAACATTTAAAAGAAGTTTCAATTTATCTACGCTGAATTTTGTAGTAAAGTGCTACTTCAATATTGAACAGAGCTGCATTTTCAGTGTGGTCTTATCTGATTGTGTCTTTATTGAATAGATAGCTTCAACAGATAGCATATGCACTTATGATTAAAACAGAAATGGGCTCTATAGAATACTATCTTTATTCTAGACGATCACACTAGAAAGGGTGGATATTTATTGATCACAATTAACCTTAAAAAGTTTGTTTGATATTGGTTGTTTATCCATGATGATTTTGTTCAAGATCAGTATTAGGAGCAATTCATGCAACAAATCAAGGTAATACCAGTGTTTACAAGAATGTCCTCACAATGTCATCTTCTCTCATGCTAATATCAACCTATCCACAGAGATTGAGCCGTTAAGTGATTGATTAAATCCACTGATGAATGTTGTCGTCAGAAACGGCCGAGAAGAAAATTACAAGTGGTTCATTAGCTGCAAGGCTGACCCAATTAGAGAGAGAGAGAGTGAGAGTGAGAGTGAGAGAGAGAGAGAGAGAGAGAGAGAGAGAGAGAGAGAGAGAGAGAGAGAGTGAGTTTCAAGATCCTCAAAACAAAAAAGGATAGGCTCACTAACAGTATGAGTCCCCATCATTTATAATGGTGTGTAGCACAACACAATTGAAAGTTATGGTGTTTAGTAACGTACATACATACGTACACACATACTGTGCATATACAGTGTATATATAAAGAGAGAGTAAAAAGTAGCAATTAGCAACTTAAAGCAGCAATATTTATTAGGTTTCCATATTTGGGTTCACTCATTTCAAATATATTAAAGGCTTTGTGTCACTGAGTACAAAGTAATAGCTTCCAAAAACTTAAATTATTTAAATATTGCCAAT
>JAODUE010005172.1:0-10201 GCA_027564755.1 Amblyopsis hoosieri | reverse complement strand
AATACATATTTGTGAATACTATATTCAGTTTCTGCTAATGAATCCTTCTAAATCTTACATAGTGTTCCTTTAATTTAGCCTGCATTCAAATAACACTTTAATATGTTGCTATACTGTATTGTTTACTGTTGGTCTATTGAAACGTTCTATTAATGGAAAATAAGTGATAACTTAAACTTAAATAACGTAAATACTATTTTGGATACAAATGCAAAGAATATGATGGCCTTTTCTAATTTAGGTTAAATGGGCAGCCATAATGCATGTTAGAGACAATATGAGAGGATGTGTACAGATTTTCTGCAAGACTATGTCTTCTATTCAATTTGAAGTATTGTAGGTAGGCCTATTATTTACAGTATATATAGCATGTGCATACAGTACATATACTGTACAGTAAAAGTATATAGTATTGATATTATAAGTACTAAGGCTAGTCTATGGTAGGCCTAATAAATCATTATTAGTTCTCACCTTTAAGGTAAAACTTACCAGATCTTCGAACGTTGGATTTTCTTGCGCAAAAACAAACGTTGGCCAAGCACATTGTTAATACAATCAAGTAAAACAGGCACTTGACTGTTTTGCATAAGTCCATGTCTTCGTTTGATCGGAAGTTTAAAACGGTCAAATAATCATGTTATTCTAGAAGCGCGGCTGGTGTTTTAGGTCACCTGTCTAATCGCAATATTTTTTCTTTTATAGAAATATTCAACAAACTCGCGTGGATGCAATTTAAGAGAAGCCAAAGCTGAAATAAAACGGCTACTGTGCGAAAAAAGGGCACACTGATAAGATTACAGTCAGTAAAAGATCAACGCTTGACTACGATGAAGCACTGCTGCGCTCTGAACAGCGCGCCTTGCTACGGAGAAAGTATAGTCTTCTAAAGTCACGCGCGCGCAAAGACGCAAAAATCATAACACAATTGATATTTAAGCGAAGCCAAGTCAGCGTGTGTATTTACTATCCGGCTTGTAACTTTGAGAGTTGGCAGAGAAGAGCCGAGGAGTCAGGAACGTGGGGACATTTAGAGCTAAGAGGATAATGAGCGTCTAATCCCTCTAACAGCCCCAGATGGAGATGTCTTGGCGCTCGCTGAAGACGTACAGAGACAGATACAAGCCTTGGTTGTCACCCCCCCACCACCACACACACACACACACACACACACACACACACACACACACACACACACACTCAAATATAAAGAAACAACACCAATTAACTGTCACTTTGATGTGTGATAATAATAAAACCACAATGGATAATAATAAAATGTTCTGTAGTTAATCTATCAACTGTATTTGCTATAACCAGTATGCATTTTACAACAAAGTGCACTCTGTGTGTGTGTGTGTGTGTGTGTGTGTGTGTGTGTGTGTGTGGGTGTGCTTGTTCGTGCATGCGTGCTATGGTATCGGGATGCATCTGTTGTACATGGACATCTAGGAGAGTTATTGTACTATGGTGTGTGTGAGTGATGATGCGGTAGTGGTGCTAATGCCTATATTTTTTGCAGAACAATGTTGAATGATGAACAAGAAGTGTAAAATACATGTTCATAAATGCTTTCATGCAGGCATATTACAGTTCAATCAGAGGCAAGAATAAACGCAATATTGTGCTCTTTCAGAGTTCCAGATGTAACTATTTTTATTGTTAATTTCCCTACTTATGAGGATGACGTGATTACTAGTTTACTTTGACTGATTGCCTGACTGATTACCAGTGACTGTCTGACTGTGGCCAGACAAAGCTCACACAACAATACACACACACACACACACACACACTGAGATGTGCCATTGTGTTTGAATGTAAACCCCTGAGATACAATTGAAATTAACACGTTGTATGCAATCGTATTGTCCTCTTAAATCATTTAATAACATACCAAGTCGTTATTACTGATAAATACTGTTACATTATTTATAAAGGAAAGTTAAGCTCCTCTCCCTACTGCTACCCTTACTATTCCATATCCCTTTTAAATGTGCTTTATGAATAAGAAAACAACAGATATTTGCTGATCTTGTGTATGTCCACGGTGGTAGTAGTAGATACTGTATACCTGGAAGCTAGAGTATCACTGACATGCACTTTAGTTACTAGCAGCGTCTAGCAACTAACCTGACATGCCAGTGTAATTGTTGTCACAAGTCCAGGGCGAAATTAAACTGAAGCTTGCGAGATCAGGATGGTCTCGCGAGGCTATATAGCAACAGGAGCAGGTGTAAAAATGTAGGAAGCATATTATTATTATTATTATATATTCATGATATGTTATAGTGGACAGAGTTGGGAAGTAGCTGATTACATGTAATTTACATGTAACTGATTATAATAAAACAGTAACTGTAATCCAGTACATCCAATACAGTAACTGTAAGATGCTAAAATAGTGGAATCAGACTCTACATGTATTTTCTTTTAAATTAGATGATTACTGCTATGACTACTTTCAAACTTAAAAGGGAAGTTTGAAGAAGAAATATTCACAAAACTTATTTTCTCTTATGAACATTTCATTAACGTCAATCAATAATTTAAATTAAGTCATACTTTAATCTGACTCCCTATTTTTACTGTAAACTGCAAAAATAGAAAGATTTAGCGCGTTAATTAAGTAAATTGGTTTGGATGGCATTTCAAAGCACAAGGTGTGTGAAATAATCTAAAAGTTACTTATTACAATTACTGAGTAACTTGCCCAACACTTTTGAGGTGTACCTGAACAAGACATTTACCCCCGGTGAGTGTACCTTGCACGGCTGCCATCACCATCGGTGTGTTTTTATGTGAGGCTATTGTAAAGTGCTTTGAGTGGCCGTAAGATTGGGAAAGCTTCATATAAATTCAGTCAATTTACAAGCAATGCATTTTAGTGAAGGTACCATCAGGGTCAGCAGTTAACAGACTTGTAAACCATCTGGCAACTATAATACATTTTAATGCACTTGTGTTAAACTTACTCCCTTTTGATGGTATTTGTAATAGGTCTCTCGGCATTATATAAAACAGGATTTATTCTCGTTTTAGCTCAGTTTTAACAGCCTGCTGCATAATGGACTATGTCATTATACTGCCACCTAGTGAATAGCTGGGGAAAACACTTCAAGCCTCATGTCAAACACTGAGTAAATGGTTTACTTGACCTACAGATAGCTTTTACTAACATAAATTATATAATTTTTAGTTACGTCCATGTATTTTTTTAAAGCATATACCATTTGGGCTTGCACAGCACCCTTGCCCTGATCTCTACACCTTGTCGGCAGTAGACTATATAGGCTACATATGGTGTGGATTACAATCTAAACACAAATGTGGACTTGCAAAGAAGGGACTTTATACTAAATACTATACTTTAATGCTTTCAAAGCCATGTGCCATTTCGCCATTTAAGAGAAACCATGATCAAATAATTGCTCTTCATCATTCCATGACTGCCTGTAGGTACACTATTCACCCAATCTGATTTCTAAAGAAAGGAATTGTGTCATGCTTTAGTACAATGAATTTGTATAAAATATATACAGAGAACAAAAGTCTAATAATCTACCCATTTCGTCTCAGCCACTTCGTGTAGAAGCTTTAAGAGTCCTCCCACCATTTTGGGGATGCAGTTTCATGTTGGGGCCATAATGAGGGGTGAATGAAGCAACATATACAATTAGCCCCTTATGTGTGAGTAAAATCAAACCCCAAAATATCTGCCAGATTCAATTGTAGAGCAACCACAGATTCACCCTTCTCTAAGACAGGAAATAGCCTGTTGTTTGGAGAAGCTAGGGCGTAATTACTTTAGGATGAGGTATTTCCACACAGTTAAGAGTACAATGGAATGTCTCCCTCTGAATTATTTCTTGACAGACATTAGAAAGTGCACTATAGCCTACAGCGCCAATATAATAGATGTTTATTTACAGTAGATACAAAATAGGGGTTGAATGCATCTCAATATAAAAGGTATCCAGAAAGCCTACTATAAGCATGTATTTCTGAGGCACACCATCAACCTATAATCTGGGCAAATTGCCTTTCACATATACACAATTATATCAATATCAAAATTAATGTTTTTTTTTCGAAAGTGGAAAAAATGAGCAGGAAAGTTACTGTGGTAACATTATGGTTGTATGTAAGCACGTTTGGAGTATAATTAGCAGCTTCATCTATACAGTCATGTATGCCTAAATGAGTTTTGGTGGAAAAGGACTATAGTCAAAGCTAGCCTAAGCATTGAAACTATAACATAACTTCTCCTACTTAACCAACACTTAACACAGTTTTGTCATTAAGCAGTAGACTGTTATTTCCAAGTGATAAAGTACGAGGCAGCTAAGTAGGCCTCTGGTGACAGAAGGATGGGCTAGCCAACCATGCGTCATTACCACACCCCATCTCCATCGCCCTATCCGCCCCACTTACAGACAGCTAAGCTGTGATGGACACAAGAAGCAGGTATTGAGGACTAACGCCGTTGCCTTTTAGGAAAGTGGGAACTGCGTAACAACTATTGGTTCGAAGGTCTACAATCCATGAATGACACTTCGTACCTTCCTGCGTTATTACTGCAGACGCCCTTCGCGTTTCTCTCTGCTGTTTTCTGGATCTCGCCCGTGCGCCAAGCTTTATATTATATATATGAACTTAACGCATGAGTTGCGTCTTGTTTACGATGCTCAAGAATGCGCGTGGACGCCGTATTTCCACACAGCCAAACATGTTTGAGTTTCTGCGGGAAATATAGGATATATCGCTTTTCCCATGACAATAAATATTTCTGGTCTGGATCTTGGAGTGCCAGCAGCAACACCCACCTTTTTCTTTCACCCTTGTGTGAAATGTTGACAGTGTATTTGGGATTTCCTTAACGGGATGGCTCTTGATTTCTTACGTCATGTTCTTCAATGGGACTGAGCTGGACAATGAAGTTATGGGTTAGCCTGACCACTTGTTTGATTGTGCTGAGCGCCATGCACGCCAGCCCTCCGCGCAGGAACACGCTGTCTCCCGATACGAAGAGGAGACCACGCACCTCAGAGAGTCCCCTCGATCTGCCGCCAGTTCAGATTCGCGTTTCTATCACTAACACGGGCACTAGCCTTACCCATATAGACACCAGCCACGGGGAAGGCGCGATCGTAGAAGAAAAATGTAAGTTTACTTATTGTTGCTGTTGTTTTTTGTATTGTTGTTGTTGTTGTTGTTGTTGTTGTTGTTGTAGTTGTTTTAAGCTGTCTTCCACGTAGGCTACAGTAGAAAGCACTGAACTCTGGACCTGGTTCAATTTTATTGCCCACGTCACTCATACTTAATACATAGGCTGGCCTCTGTAATAGCATTATAGCTACAGTATACCCCCTCATGGACCAGGCGCAGAGAGATGACTGTACTCTTGGAATGCTGTTATTCATACCAGATCTAAATGGAAACTTAAATGTCCACTAATTTTAGACATAGAACTGCTGAGTAAATACTGTGTCTTCCTAATTTAATAATGGCTACAGTTTTGTTTTCGTTATACTAATACAAAACTTAAACTTAAACTAGTACCATAACTACTGTCTGGGCTACAGCTGTGGCTAAATATTAAATGGATCTAGGAGAAGAAGAATATATTTTGCTGTTTAGAACAAAGCACACACATTTCTGCAACCAGTAATGTGTTAACAAGAGATAATCTGTAGGGCAAATCTCTGTACACATCAAGCCACACAGGAGTTTTGTGTTAATTTCGCTATTTATACCTCTTCTTGGGATAGGCGGGGTTACGTTTTAGGTTTGCTGAGGTCAGCAAACTATAGCCTGAGGCTATACACACACAGTTCCTCAAAACCCCTCGTTATATTTTGTGGGCATGACAGACCACACATAATCTCTGTGTTGTTATTTCCGCCATGCTGAGGCATTGTGTTTTCCAATCCACAAACCAACCTCTGTGTTGGAAGCGCAGTTGATCACTTCAGGGTAGTTTCAGTTGTATAAACACTACAAAATTATAGTAAAGTATAAAGTATACTGAACACGGGCGAGATGTAGGCTTACATCTCCTATAGACAGATCACTCAAGCAGCGTTTGCATACACCCTGTCCTCAGAAGAGATCTAATCGACTACATTAACGTAAAACACCTGTGTGCGTACATGCCATGAACAGGGCCTTTAAGGAAAGAGCCATTTGTGTTCATTCCCTACAGACACCATGGAGGAACTCCTGCCAGAGCGCTATGAGAACGTGGTGGACTTCATCAAGGTGACCGTCAGCAGAATACGACGCTCCTCCACCGCCAGCACCGCCGGCTCCGCCTCCGATCAGGAGCCGAGCTCCAGGACTCGACAGAGGAGGGAAAGGAAGAAGTCAGCGAGTCAGAGGAGCAGAGGAGGAGGAGGGGCGAGAGCAGGGGAGGTGGGGAGGAAGGGTGGAGGAGGAGGGGCCAACGGACGAGGGCAGGGCTGTATGCTGAAGCAGATCCAGCTGAATGTGTCGGACCTTGGTCTGGGCTACAAGTCCGAGGAAGAGATGATATTCAGGTACTGTTCTGGACCCTGCAGGAAGTCCGAGACCAACTACGACAAGATCCTGAACAATCTTAGCAAAAACAAAAAGTTCCCGCCAAAAGACAGACCCCCTCACACCTGCTGTCGGCCAATAGCGTTCGACGATGACATCTCCTTCCTGGATGACAACCTTATCTACCATACTATGAGGAAACACTCTGCTAGGAAGTGTGGTTGTGTGTAGGGAGGCCACGTCGAAGGCTTCGTGGCACGTGTCACGCTCCTGAAGAATGGAGTTGTGTTTTTGTATCTTCTGGGTGACAAGGATGTGTCATATTATAGCTGGAGATCTTGTGTATGTAGTGTGACTGTGTTTGAGTCAATGGTATCCAGAAGCGTAAATAAGGACAAGAATTCTGCATTGCCGGAGTCTGTCCTGTGATGTCTCACTACTTGGGTCTGTAACATTGTGGTTTTGTATTATTCTCATGGGATCCGAGGATAGACATCCAACGTGTGACTTTGAATCTCTTGAAGCATATTTACTCTACCTTTAAGCATTCGCCTCCACAAAGACTCTCAGATTTAACTTGTGATTCAGTAGACCTGTTAATTGTACTGTATACTAACTGTTATTTGTACACAAGTGTAAAATGTATTTATGAAATCTCAACATTAATAAGTTATTGTTGCTATTTATTTTATTTTCATAAACTGAAAAAAAATGTATTTATTGTTCTACAGTGATATCTTAAAGAGTGCCAACAAAGTACGTTGATGTTAGCAAAGCATAAAGTAGGTATTATATGCCTAATGTATTCCTCTCGATTCCCTGGAATAGTCACAAAGGCATGAAATATTAAATTAGTTGCAAATAATTAGAACAGAAAAAAGCATCTTGAGCCTAAAGCACTGAAGACTATTCAGCCACTATTATTTTAAAACGTCAAAATATTTCTCACTTACAATGCTGGAATATTATGTTAAAAGTAAATCAAGCTGGTTACAAAAATACAACAAAATAGTTATTAGCAAATTAAAGGCTGATTGAAAAAAGCAAATGTAAGCTCCATTTCGCCCCATACTTTCAATACTTAAACCAATAATATCCCAGGTTTGGGTAAAATAAATTTGCATGGCATCCAAGTCAAAGAGTGATTTTGTTTTCTATTTTTAATATTTGTAATATGCAGTGAAACATAAAACAAATGATGCAATCAATATTCAGCTCAACAATTAAATGTGAAACTATTCCGTATGACTGAAACATGGTAAAACAGCTTTATATTAATACAAACATTATTTGTATTATTTTATTTAAACATATTTAAATGCATTCTTGTTAACTCCAGGATATATTCAGTAAAGGAATCAGAGTTCTTTTCATAGGTTACAATACACAACATTCTAGATTAATGTGCGTCTACAATGCAAGATGAAAGACAGGAAATTGCAGAGAAGTGAAGACAATACATTTTACTTGTTAGAGAACCACAACACAGGAAATACATCAATACACTTCTTCCAGAGCATTAATTGGAATGTTGAGAAGCAAAACAAAGACACATACTGTATGAAGGAATGGAAAATAGAAGCGGTATAATTGGGAAACATGTTTTATATTTTCATGTAAATATTAACAACAGTTGTATAAGTACATTGTAGCATTGTACACACCCTACAACATTTTACCCTTTCTTTACCAGCGCAGACCCAGAACATCCCATAATATTACACTAGGATGAGGGGGTAAAGATTAAGAGATTAAACAATGGACGCTCTCCAAGGCGGAGAGGACAGTGATGTAGGAGTTGGAGAACCCGAGAAGAGAAAATATATCTCACTAAACTCGCATGTGTGGTCAAAACCCGATCTGTCCTCTTTCTCACATTACCCACTCTGTCTGTCTTACGGACCATGACTCAATAGAGTGCGGTTCATCAAATGCAGGGCTACAGCCAACCAGGTCCTCCCATTTCTCTTCAAACATGTTTCATGATTCTTACAGCAGACTCTGCTCCAGAGACAACACACCTGGGCTCCTCGGAGCCAACCATGAATAAACACATTTTGCAGGATGGGATTTCATTGGCAGCTGTATTTTTTTATCCAGGGGTTTTTACTAAGAAGTAAGAGTGATGTTATTCATATCCAGATGTCTGTTTGTTCAGAATGTTGAGAATGTTGAGACTGCATATCTAGCAGAGGAAAGTGGCATCTGCTGTTAGAAAAAAAAAAAATGAAGGGTAAAGTTATAATAAAGTCATCATTCAATTATTCTGTTCCAAGCGTTTTCACTACTACTTCTACTACTGCAGAGATTGTTTTTCCCCCCACAGAGAGCAATCAATCCTGATTTGACTCAAGTTACTGTGTGTTCACGTCGCTTTCATTATTCAGATTGTTGTCTGAAGTCTATCAACCATTGACCATTAGTCTACCAAATTGGCTGATAAATACATTGGATTAGCCGTGACCCCGATAAGCCATATTTGGTTCCTGCTGTGGAAAAGTGACATACAAGTTTGTCATCAACTGGGACCAACAGAGGAAGCTATTAGAGCCAACAGACAACTTGAATACAGTATCGATGGTCAGACGAGCCTTCTGTTCTTTTGTTCCTGGTGTCAGAGGAGCTTGTAATGAAGGATAGTATTCCAGAACAGGACACTGGAGTGATATCTGAGTGAACTACAAGGCAGGTGTTAGTGGTAAAATGGGATGGTCTCGCAGCAGGTGCTAAACACCACATGCTCGCTTTACAAGGGCAGCTTTTGTGTTTTGTGTCTCGCACAACCTCTGATGGGTATGGTACATCATTTCTATGTTATCTTTCTACTGCATCAATGGACAGCTGTCTGTCAGAATGTAAAGCACACAATTTGCTCAAACCATATGAAGCCTGTAAATCATTTAGGCCCAGATTATTAAGACATCACATATCAAGCAGCATATAGGCCACCAAATAGGAGTTTGAATTCATCAGAGGAACTGGAGCAGTTTGGGACTCCCTAAACAGTAGTTATGGAGAGTGTGGGGAAGAATTTTACATTTTATTCTCAACTTATTCCCAGGCCTATATGACAAGGACACAGATGGATATGATATTCAGAATCTATTGTGTCTAAAACCCATCAAAAATGGAAGTAATTACCCTCTTTTTGCATGTTTACAGGATGAAGCAATTGTGGGCAGAGTCATTCTCCCGCTATTGTGCCAGGCAGTGTGAGAAAAGATACAAATGATAACCTAAATGTAATCAGCGGCATATCAAATGTAATATGGACCATTATGACAACCCTGACAAACCACAGTAGGTCCCTCTCCTCTGGAGTCAGTCCATATGAGATGCCCAAGCCAATGAATGGTATATACAAACACAGGAATATAGACATACAAGTAATTGCACTAAGTATTAAATATAAAAAGAATAGAAGAGAATGACATTACCACTAGCAAATAGATTTGAGTCAGACATATTTTGGGCAGAACCTCAAAGAAGGCTGCATATCATGATGTGCTGGAATACTGTCTTGAAAATGAAATACAGAGAGAGTAATGGTATACCTCTTACAGAAGATGGGAATTTATACCTATTTTTAACAATGTAACAATTTAAGGCTGGTTGGTGAGTCTCAGCTTAGCCCAGGGTCCCTGTATACCAGACAGTTACAGCGAATCACTGGGTCCATTTT
>JAODUE010005171.1:0-30881 GCA_027564755.1 Amblyopsis hoosieri | reverse complement strand
CCATACAGAAGCTTGTTTTAGCTTGCATATATCTCATTTCCAGCACCCCTAAGTGAAATTGTCTTCCCGCGCCGCTGCATACAGCAGTAAACCAAGCTATTTCATACATTATATGGTCTGCTGAACATTTAGAATACAACGTGCATTATCATCTTGTGGATATGGTCAGGACCACTGTGGTCAACATTAATTTACATTTGCAGTTATTTATATTTTGCTGTAGGAATCTATTCTTGGAGCTCCCTGCCCTTCCTTGTGCATGCATGTACTGTAAAGCCTGAGGAAGGCAGGGAGAGCAGATAAAGGGTCGAGAACAGAGGAAGCATCAAGGACAACACCTTGATTGAGTCAGACACAGCATCAAAGGAGGAGGTGTGTGTAGGTGGATCGCCAAGAATGGGTGTAGGAAGGCTGTTTAAATACGGCGCCCTGAACCCGTTTGGCCAGTAGTATGTTTTGCTGTGATCACCTGGTTATAAGATGATTGGCTCAGATGTGGATTGCGATTATACGTGGGGGCGTGACTTTGTGGCCTGCCTGAACGAACGCCATGCTCATTATCTGCGTTTGGGCTGTGACCTGACATGCGTTTTAGCCACTGCTTCTCTGACACGTTGCACTTTAGATTTACATTGCACAATGCGTGGTACCCTTGTGTCTCCTACACAGATCAAACACTCCACGTGTGGAAGCTGTCTGCTGTGTTGAACCCACTGTACGCATGTTAAATGTGCTTTGTATTTACCGTTCAATAACGTTGGCCTTCTTTGACACCTTGGTGATATGTCACCCACCACAGATACACGTAGCTCTGGACGTGTTAGTAAAGGCAGCTTGTGGAATGCTGGAATGTTCTACGCGTTAATCACAATCCCGCCATCACAGCAGCACCTAAATCAACACACCGTCCCCTCAGCTCATTAGTATTCCATTTACATGAGGGGACATTGAGTTAACATGCTTATCTTTCTGGGTGTCCAGGCCCATATTAAGCTGAATCAGTCTTTGGTGCTTGAACAAAGTCAGAGGGAGACTCATTTGATTTATACAACCCATGAATATATTACGCTACCGAGCTTCAAAATCATTCCTTAGATGCTACTCTGAGATGGTAGTGTTTAGAAGTTTAGAAAAATTAGCTTTTCTGAGCTTTTCTGTGTATGGTTGTGTAGGACTAAGTTAGCACAGATGGGTTTGGAACAGCTTTGGCACATGGGAGGTGGACCCATCTGCTTCATCTCTTTAGAGGAACAGATTTCTGTCAGTGACGAAAAACATTGTTTGGTTTGAAACTATGAGAGTGCACCTTTGTGTCCCATGATTCTCCTCCTAATAGTCTCCTCTTCTTCCAGCACTACATCACATCTCTAGTCTCAGTCTCTTCGCTTCATCAGCACTACGTCACACAAGCAACTCTGTGCTGGACGTATGATATATGCACTGTATATTCTGTCCTTAACAGCACTTTCAGGAAGCGGTGTCCATTTTCATTGGCTGTTAGCATTGTCACTCACAAATCTATCCATAATTCTGGTGCAACGTTAGTGCTCTGCTTTATTTATAATTTAAAAAATTCAATTTATTTTAAGCAGTAACCAAAAGCCTAAAACAGATTTACAAGACCTGCAAACAGCCAGCGTCATGTAAAGTTTCCCAACTATTATCTCTTTCTTTATTTTATTTTATGTGTGTTTAATGTCTGGCGTGGTCATTGAGTTACGTATAAGGTTGTCATGCATGTCAATCAAAATTCTTCTCCTGTCAAGTAGGCTTGACGTAGTAACAAGGCTGGCTCTGCCAAACTACTCTCTCAACATCTGTCCAATGCTCACAAGCATCGCTCTCTGCCTCTGGTGTGTTTCAAGCATCAACACCGAGCTGAATACGTTCAGTGAAACAATTGTAGAGCTTTTTACAAAGTTGTGTATAAAAACGGAAAATTATTTGTTGCTACAATCACAATTTTTCATCAATATAATGTATTTACTTATGTTTAAACAGATTGTCTAGTAGGCCTGACATTAAATTCCTGTTTTATGTGGCTGACAATTCACCCTATTTAAGTTACTTTACCATTAGGAGGACTGCATTAGTCAACAGATTGGCAACCTCACAGGTGATTTTAAGGTGCATTTTGATCCATTTTAGTTGTGTCAATAACACAAATGGCAACCCAGAGTAGAGTTACTGATTAGCATTTTGCATATAATATTCAGTTCTTTTACTGAACTTGACAGACAGGAGTAAAGTACTATGATCTGACGATGACATTTAGATGTAATGAGAACACTCAGCAGTATTCATATCTAACATATCACGTCTCTTGTGGTTTTTATTTAAAGGTTACAGAGGTGTGGTTATAATTCTGAGCAAACATTACCTGTTTGAGGGGACCTGGAGCATATGCTTCTCTCTCTTAAGCCTGCTGGTTGGGACTGGTTGCACATTGGTCAGGTAGTAAAAACGCTATGTGTGTCGAGCATAACTTACTAAAGCACAGTACGCATTCATGCCATCCCTAATATCATTATGATTTTGTTTGCAATACACGTCTTTACTCATCGCAAACTACTCTGGACGAGAGAATGCTCCCCGTGCAGGATGCATCTTGCCTGGCCATCGTCCAACAAAGACCCAGTTGTATAAATAATGTAATTTGATGACATGTTCTCTCGGTTAACGTAGAAATGGAGATGTGCTTTATGGTATTATTTTGATATTGAATAATTTATTGACTAGTACAGTAGCAAACTTTGGGCCGACAATTTGGGCTGCCTGACTGTTGATGGCCAGTTTACAATCATGTTAATGGTTATATTATTTCTAAGTTTGGCCAACTAAATTGGATTTCCGAATGCAAATGAATCTATATTGTAAAATTCGAGCAGCAGAGGACATTGATAAATCATGAGGACTGGTTTTTAATAACACTCCCAGGCAATGGGGCGCCGGCTTCACACCAGCATCCCGTCATGCTAATCAAAAGGCTGCCTATAGTGTTGGCCCTGACAGGGTCTTGGGCAAAACAAGATCAATCTTGGGGATTGCATTTTGTTGTGTAGAATAGACCTTAAATGTGAGATTAATTTGGAAGCACATCTTCACAATACCAATCAGTCTGTAGTAGAAGCATGGGAGTTACAATGAGAGAAAGGGACATAAATGCACCAATCAATAACAGTTAATTAAATTGTGGACATGGGATAAACAACACATTGGCACACATTTAATGGCAGCATGCTCTCGTTTTACCACCTTGGTCAGTCGTAAACAAAGAGTCACAAGCTGCCCTGGTCCGTCGGTGGAGTTGGGTATATTGTTTACCATGATTTATAATTCTTATCTCAGACCACGACTTCACAACAGTTGTGTCAGAAGAAAGTCAATAAGTTTATAAATGGAGTTGAATTCTGAGTTTGTGCAGCATATAAAGCAAACAGGGCTTTCAGGGGCTTATCTTTGTTAGGATTTGATTGCCTTGCCGTGGGCCTCAGAGGCAAGATGGCGCTGTGTTACTCTGCCTCTCTTGAGTGAAAACATGTCCGTGCCATGTTGTGTGCGATGCTCCACGCAGCTCTGCCGCATCAACTAAATGCTAATGGCTCAGCAAAGGCATAAATAATTGAGCAGAGTAGGAAGGAAATAATATCTAATCAGCCTAAAACGATTAATTTAACAAAGGATGGTCCCACATCAATATTTGTATTTATTTATGTATTTATTTATAATAAATGACTGAAAGGCTACTAAAGTGCCACTCTAGCTGTACACTCTTGCTGGCTTGATACAGTATATAAAAACACACTAACATTCTCTAGCATTAATACCATAATGCAGTTTTGATAAATATTTGTCTGTACTTGTGTAATTAGCATTGGTTCATGATAGGATGAGTGTAAAAGTCCCCGCCCTCACACACACACACACACTGTCCAGACTAGCTGGTACTACCGTATATAAAACCACTATTAGCATTAAAGCAGTGATTGCTGCCATCTTAGGTGGCAGCTACACATTAGCATCAGTCGGTCACGTCCGGTAGCTTAGCAGCAGAGAAATGCCCGTCCCCGTGTTGAAAGAGACTGCTACGATTAGCCCAGGCTCCTCCAGGGGCCACTCCAGTGAAGCGGCAGCATAACTTTGATTAGAATTACTGTAGCAGAGATGATAATGAAGTCTGGGAATACACTGTTAACGTATACATTTTGATGATGTGATATTAGAAGAGTGCTTTATCGTCTGCAGCCTAATTAATATTTCATCTGAGTTTGCTTGAATGGCTGGGGATAAGAAGGTGGTGCTCGATCTCTATCTTAAACAGCAAAGTTACAGTTTCAAGTAAGTAAAAAAGTAGTTTTGTGATTGTATCTATCTTCCCACCAACATTTCAGGTTGTACTAAAGACTCACATTAACATTCCTTTTGGGACGCAAGAGGAATACAAAGGGTAAATAATGTTATTCCTCGAATTATATGATCCATATATGAATACCTACCACTTTCTAAGCAGAGATCTATGTAAACCATGTAATGACTAGTGTAAATCTAGTGTAAAGATTAGACTAGTGTACATCTTGTGTAAATATAGTGTAGACTATTGTATGGTGTAGTGAATTGTGTATTGTATAGTGTAAAGACTGGTGTATAGTGTAAGTGATGCCATGTACTTTAGTGTAAAGACTAGTGTAAATATAGTGTAAAGACTGGTGTATAGTGTAAATGATGCCATGTACTCTAGTGTAAAGACTAGTGTAAATATAGTGTAAAGATTGGTGTATAGTGTAAATGATACCATGTACTTTAGTGTAAAGACTAGTGTAAATATAGTGTAAAGACTGGTGTATAGTGTAAGTGATGCCATGTACTCTAGTGTAAAGACTAGTGTAAATATAGTGTAAAGATTGGTGTATAGTGTAAATGATACCATGTACTTTAGTGTAAAGACTAGTGTAAATATAGTGTAAAGACTGGTGTATAGTGTAAATGATACCATGTACTTTAGTGTAAAGACTATTGTAAATATAGTGTAAAGACTGGTGTATAGTGTAAATGATGCCATGTACTCTAGTGTAAAGACTATTGTAAATATAGTGTAAAGATTGGTGTATAGTGTAAATGATGCCATGTACTCTAGTGTAAAGACTATTGTAAATATAGTGTACAGACTAGTGTAAATATAGTTTAAAGACTGGTGTATAGTGTAAATGATGCCATGTGCTGTAGTGTACAGACTAGTGTAAATATAGTGTAAAGACTTGTGTATAGTGTAAAACGTTGCCATGTGCTGTAGTGTAAAGGCTAGTGAAAGCAAAGGCAGGTGTTATTTCCTTCATTCCCCTCCTTCCAATGGGTTGATAATATCCAAGGGACATATACAGTAAGTCCAGACCCGTAGCAAAGCAGCAGGGCTGAAGGTTGGGGTCATAAATGTAGCCAAATATATGCTCTGTAAAAATAAGGTGACCCCTTTAGGGCCCTTAAATGTGCCACTTACAAGTGAAACACAGTACAGTAGGGCAGGAGGCAGTGGATTCTCAGCAGGTATGTGTCCTTCAGATGGCTTGTCTGACATTGGTGCATCTGCCAAGACCTTTCTACTGCCATCTAGTGGTGCAAATATTATTTCCATCCATTCTTATAGGTGCTAGACATTTCTATCTTCCTAGCATTTGTCTTTAATGAATGAGATGAGTGAGATGAACAGATTTTAGAGACGTGAAATACTATCTGCTGCATTAACTTAGTAGGTTTGGTTTCTGTTTTTCTGTTTTGAATTTAATCTGTAATCACATTTTAAACCCTAAAACAAAATAATGAACTCAACCAATGTTAGATAATACAGTACACGTACTACATATATGCATACGCTATGCTTTTGTCACTATTGGTCACTATATGTCACTGAGGAAGCAACGATCACATGTGACAGTTGTGACACCTTCTATTAAGTTATTCAGATCCTGCTCTAGCCACGGAGTGCATTCACCAGATGATTTATGGAGAAATTAAAACAGTTCACCACAATAATCTCTTCATCTATCTTGTCTTCACGTATTGACGTATTTGGTGTCGTGTCACCACGGCTCCATGCCAAGAATGTCTGTATACGTGAAGGTATTGATTAACGCTCTAGAAATTTGTTACTTCGCACAAATTCTGTCGATGCATACATCGACATATTGTGGCCCCAAGGGAATGCAGCATAGCGTCCCTCGGTCTGCGTAGACCTCCTGCTGACCACACACGACACCACTTTGAAGTGAAGTGTAAAACAGCAGCATCCCCTGCCTTCAGCTCCCCAGTAATTAAAATGGGCAGGTTTCTTAAAGTATCACCAGAGGTGAAGAAACATGTTCTTAACAAGCTAATTAAACCAATTATATATATTTTTTTATAAAACCTTAAAGCCTCTTTTGTTACGCACATTTCCCTGCATAGCACTTTCTGTGTTTTGAGGATTTCTAACTCTTATCAAGTAATTGTATATTTATTTTAGTACCTCAAAACGTCACAGTATTAAGTCACTCACACTGCCTAATAATGAACCATGTTACAGATTGTGTTACAGCAAACGTGAACAACACGCTAACGGGCGCGTCTCGGTTCCGTCGCGTCAGTGATCCGTTCCTGCTCTGTCCTGGCAGCATGTCAGAAGCTGAGCGTCTTGTTGTGTTTTCGCTGAGTTTCGATAGCAACAAACCAAGCCGAAACTACAAGTTCTATCTTATTGGCCGTTGGTCGCTTTCCAGAAGCGTGCCTGGGTGGTTCACTTGCATTGACAAGATCTCCGTGACGGAGCCGTAACGCGACAGCCCGGTAAAAATCGGGGGTAAAGCCTAAACTAGAATCATGTCTCATCGTGTGTGTCAAATGGTATAACTCAATATTTGCCCATTACATCGTTAGTGTGTGCGTGAGACTGTTGGTGCTGGCCTCCTGTGAGGAACATGATGAAACCACGGAGTGAGTGCAAGTATTGCATGTGCAGCGTATATTTTAAAGTCGTGTTTCACATGTCTGTAATCTCCCCATAAAGGTTAGAAAGCTCAGAGATTTTAGAGAGTGACAGCTATCGCTCGACGCTAAAATGAAGACAAGCTGACAGTTTTAGGTGAATGTCATAAGGTATGATTGATGTTTAGTGTGGGCCAGTGAGCACTGTTGGGGAACTAACACCTCTCAGCTTGCCCCTGACAGGTGGAGATTTGAAACACGAACAATACGATACCTTTCCTTTTCATCAACCTTGCTGTTGGCTCAGTTCCCAAAAGCCCTTGATCCTGACAAGCATAAGAAGAGTTAATAACTAACACCATAACAGCTAGTTCTGACAGCTGCGAGCTTGACAGCTCCTTTATACTTGTATGGCTTAACGGAGATAAAACCTATGAAAACATTTAAACTGCCATTCCTTTCTCATCAGGCACCTTAGTGAACGTCACCAGAACAAAACAGGGAGGTGAGTTAGCGTGTTCCTGCTGATGACGGCAGATGGGGCCACTTGTGCCTGCTGGGTTGTAGAATGAAGGATCCATTGTTTTTCACCACGACAGAAGGGTGACCTCCAGGGCGGGCATGACATGGACCCAGCCCCGCTAATGCCAGTGTTAATAGGCTATATGCTAGCAGGGGAAGTGCTACCCAGTGCTAATGACATGCACAGCACAGGCCAGACCGCCGAGCTCCAGGAGGGGAAGGGGCTGTCTGCTTCCTGACACAATAACTCATTCCCGTTTACCGTAGCCAAGAAGCGGGGGGAAGGGGGGGGTGGTGGTGGTGGGGGGGGGGGGTGGTGTCTGGCAATAGGGGAGGCATAAATCCCATGTGAAATCTCTCAGATTGCATCCAAATGGCCCTTTAAACAAGCCGTGCGTCCGCCACCGTGACTCCTGCGGGGCAATCCATCGTCTCTGTGCTTCGGCGAGAGCCTCCGTTCCAATCACAGATGAAAAAAAAAAACAAAAGCAGGTACTTCTGGCAAATTATGGGATGGGCCTTTTTGCCCTTTTTAAAGGAGCACTTCCAAGTGATATATACAGGCAAATTAACTGTTAGGAGCGCATCATTCACTGGGCTCGGGAGTCATTATCTCCGAGAGAGAGAGGGGGATTTGTCAAGGTCAAAGTTAAGCAGAAGGTCGATGAGACGTGTAGAAAGGGGGGATGAATGGCTGCAACCTTGAGTTTAATATCAAAGTTCACAGGATTGCTCCAGCCTCCCCTGAACTCCATCAAGAAAGTTACTTCCTGTGGGAAACCAGAGCTCTAAAGAAACTTCTTTTGCCCTCAAATCAACATGATGCCTGAACAGGCAGCGCTCTTGTGTGTACAGTACATGCTTCCATGGGACTGTCACAATCCGGCATCAGTAGAAGGCAGCTGCTTTTTTAAGGTACCTTGTTTTGGTCGTTATTTGACTTGTAGTCAGCATCATATGTGTCCTACACGGTAGAAGGCGTCCCCATAATTCCGTGTGAATGACAGAACATTCCATGACAATTGTTACATGTTTGAAGTGGAGTGAAGAAACGTGTCATGAAACATAGCTGGGCTGTCAGTTTTACTACGGCCTAACAGTTTGTACAAGTATTAGAGTCAGCTCAGGGACTCTTACAGGTGGGCTAACTCCGGGGCTCAAACCCACAACCTTCTGAGTTGGAGTCAATCACCTAGACCAGACCACTGGACTAGCCCGCCCCAGCCTTGACAGCTAGCCAGTCACTGATCAAGGGTCTCATTTTTAAACGTGTGTGTAGAATTCACACTAGAATGTTGCGTACGAATGAAACATAAATATTCAGATTTATAAAACGGTGCACATCCTTCGCCGGTATTCCTTTATAAGTCACTTGAAATATAGCGCACGTGAATGACCCAATTAACGCCACAGTTGCCTATAAATGGTCACTGAAACTCCCTGAATAAATATTCATTGATGACTGCAATGATGGCAAAACCCAAGAAAAACCCCACAAAAGTAATTTCACCCAATTACTAGAGATACGTGGTTAGTGGGGAATTCATTATGGACAAACTGTTTGTCCAGTTTGAGACAATGATCTAATATGACTTTGACAACTCTCTTCCATCCGCTTTCCTTCAAAAACAAAAGGCGGATATTAAGTAGCAAAGATATAGTCGAAAGTAGCGCATAGGAAAAACACACCCATGCATATAACACTGATGTATTATCAGCATAAAAGCAATTCGTTCAATATGGATCTTTCTGTAATGGTGTCCACTCAATATCACAATTGCATGATCAATTCAGAAGCTATTGTTCCATAACACGCCGAAACTAATAAGGCCAACATTAAAGCTAAAACACAAATATACAACTGTAAAATTTGTATTCAACACGAAACAAAGTAATGGATTCTGGGAAGGGGGAACGTGGCGCCAATTTGATCCTTTTGAGAGATATTTACTACAATGTTTTATTTGCTCAGTACCATTTGAAAAGAAAACAGCTTACATTTTCTGGCATGAAAAATAAAAAACGTTTCAATGTAGGCTACATGCGCCTCGTAAAACGTCTAACAATTAAGCCTATATATCACGCCTACTCTGTTTAAAATGTATAGTTTAGGTCTTGAGACATCCCTGTTGTACGTGAGAGCTTATATTTCCATTTACTTTTCAAAATGTTATACATCCTTCTGCCATTGTAGTCCAAATTTTATCAAATGTTTTTATGTACAGATGGTTTAAAGTGTGCGTGGAGGCGTAAAAGTGGCATACGCACGTTTCTAGCCCCGATTTGGGGCTAGAACGTTTCATAAATGAGACCCCAGAGCTGTGTGGTGAGGTGGATAGAGACTCCACGATCACAGCATGAGCTACTACCTCGCCTACCTTTTGGATTGGAACGCAGCCGAGATCTCTTCTCAAGACCCCGCTTGATTGAAACCTCTCCGACTCTCCTGTGGGGATTTTGTTGCGTTTTACACCTTTGTTACCCTTGGTTTTTGTGTACAGCCTCCAGCGCAGCCCTCCCCCCCACTCCTAGTCTCACAGAGGCAGTCTGGGAATAGCGTTGGCTAACCACCCATTTTCCTTTACAGGAAAAGGTATTTTGATTGATATCAAAATATGATGATTACGACTACATTCTGTTGGTTTCTGCATCAAGCAATGCACCTGTAATAGTACTGGAAGAAAAACAGAGTTGAAACAAACAATTCACTGAATGTACAACTATGAAAACTTGCCAATCAGCCGATTGTTAGCCAATGAAAAGCTATAACCTCACTTTCTGATAGTGTTATGTTGCTTACAGGTGTCTATGTTTCAGACGTTCACCACGAGTCACTTGCAGTATGTGACGTACTGCTAATGAACAACAGGGAACAGGATGGTCTAGTGGTCTGTGTGTTGGGCTTCCAGCCGGAAGGTCGTGGGTTCGAACCCCAGTGTTGACCTACCTGTTAGCATCCTTGAGCAAGATGCTTAACCCCTAACTGCTCCCGGTGGTTGGTCGCACCTTGCATGGCAGCGATCACCATCGGTGTATGAATGTGTGTGTGACTGGGCGAATGTCAGGCAAAATACTGTAAAGCGCTTTGGATAAAAGCGCTATATAAATGCACCCATTTACCATTTACATATTGGTGCAGAGAGAGACAGAATTATTTAAATGCATATCTAAAATGGAATAAAAAAATTGAATTTGTTTTTTTTAAAGCACATACATACGTCGCTATTGTAAATTGCATATTATTAGGTTTTCAAGCACTTTAAAATCACATTTACAGATTCATCTCAAGCCCCACCCTTCTCTGCATTGGAATATGTGAATAAGTTCACCCAGAAGCCAAGTCATTTTGGCAGCTTGATGTGGTTTTCGCTGAAGCGCTCAACACTTTATTAGGTATTCTTCAAGTGTTATTTGTTGAATTACCATCAGGAGCCAAAGTGAGCTGGTCCCGCCTATCTTGTATTGCAATTTAAGGATCCCTAATTGAAATTTGAAAAAGGCGATGAAGTAAAATAAATATCCTTATTCATGAGTGGCTTAAATGAATGAGAAAAGCTATTATTTAGCAAGTGCATTTGTTTATTTGGTTTAGGTGCAGGCATGCATTTTAGAAGAAATTGCTACACTGTCTTACACAGTATAATAACCCCCTGGACAACCTAAACCTGAGCTCCAATACTGCCAGTATATTGTGTACAGTAGATGTGGCATTCATTGTTCTGCGTGGCTTATACTGAGCAGAGTACCAAGCTAATATGTTTGGCAGAGCTAGATTCATGTGCCATTATATTTATTAGTTTTAATATCGGCGACAATGCGGATTTCAATTTAGTGAGACAGCCCTGGTTACTGTATTAATCTAAAATGGAACCAGATGATATTAAGCTAATAATTGAGGCAATAACTCATCTTTTTGATAGTCTATTGCCAAGGTCAAGGTCAATATGAAATTGTAACGTCATAAAAACTAATCTGCGAAAGGGGATTCATCAGTGTCGCACGCAGTCAACGGTTTCTCTGAGCAACAAGGAATGAAGCGTTGGAACACACACACACATTCACTGCATCAAACACACGGGTAATGGGTATACAGATGCACAGGTCTGTCCAGCAACTACTGTAGATAATCATCTGGGACATCTGGGTTATATCTCAGATGTGCTGTGTGGACACACACACACACACACACACATGTGCACACAAACCAAGACAAATGGAGCATATGCCCATGCATCCATTAGGACACCAGGTATCTGTCTCTGTGCACAGTTTACAAATCACGCAACCCCCCCTCCCCTCCACACACACACACCCACCATACCACCACCACCCAGTGCAATATGGTGGATGCACCTCCCGTGCTGTAGATCCCCCTGCTTAACTGGAATGTATTAGACGTTTGTCTGGACCGTCCATTAGAGGGTGGAGCCCAACTGTACATTCTTCAACTGAGTGATTACAGAAGTTTAAATGTGTAACTTCAACAACGCTTCTGGTCTCCTCAGTGGGCGTGTCACTATTGGTATATTGCTGTAGAGGCTGATGTAGGCAGCGCGCAGACAGCTACATCTACCATGCATGCCTGTAGTCATCATAATAATACTAATAATTATACTCAAAATACCCGTTAACGCCCCCAGAGGGAAATAAAGGGAACCTCCCCAATGACTTGCATGTATCGCTGCGTCATTCTGGCCTGCATACAGGGTGAAAAGTCCTGAATGTGGAAGTGCCGTCCATTGAACCCTCTCTATTTCCATTCTCTCTACCTGAACCATCTGCAGTGGTTCTCTATAGGTCAGGGGTCGGGTGTCGGAGGTCGGGACTCCCTAGAGAGGAGGTCGGAGCTTCTGGGAGACTACCAGATGTCCTTGTGGTTTAGAAATGATCTCTTGGTATATCTGTTTAGGTCTCACAGCTCCTCTGTGTCACGTATGACTGGAAACAGGCTCTCTTTATTCTCGTGACCCGGTATATACCGGTATATAAAATCAACTTGTGTGTGTCCTAATGCCCTTCCCTCCAGTTTCCTTAACACGATTGAACGTCCCCTGTGCTTCCTCTCTCACTATGGGGCACTGGACAGATTCTGAATGCCCTTCATATTCTTTTCTCCTGCGTGTGTGTGTGTGTGTGTGTGTGTGTGTGTGTGTGTGTGTGTGTGTAGCTTATTGGTTCCCTTTATATTTCCATTTCATATTTTTATTTAGAGTGGCTCTCCCATGCTCTTTCTTTGCTGACGGTCTGTTGCCTCTCCAAAGCCAATGGTAGATAATGACCTACCTCTCAACTCGCTGCCCACTTGTTTCTGTCTTGTCGTGGCTTGAGATGCGTGTTGTCAGATCATTAACCTTGATCTGAGTACTCAAAGCAGTGTGGGATGAACCCACCAGACACAAGGCCCCTCTGGTAAATATGCTCTAAAATGATTGCTGATAAAGTAAAATAAAGTGTGTGTCTGTAAAAGCACCGTTCCATATACTGTAGGAATCAGATTCTAATTCCAGTGTGCTCTCATTAGGTGATGTTTTATTATAAAGAAGAAGCTGACATATTTGAATTATATTACATTAGCTGTCATGTTTTATCTAGAAGATCTCTGTATTCATCAAAGTAGCTCCGCACCAGTCTGGTACATGAATCACCATGAATAAACCACGAACGGACATCATAGTGGAAGATCTCCGATTTAAAAGCTTTGTCAAATGTATTTTATACGTAAAAATATAGCCACCAATGTCGTGGTAATGAGTATTTTATCATTTAGAGCTGTCTTTCTCCAAGAACCAATCCCTCCATCATATTGCAAATGTAACACCACTTACATCCTGGAGCCATTGATCCAGGTCAGTCTTTCTGGAGAAAACCTGCTATCAAATAAAAAACACCTCTCCCTTCAATGTCATATGGTGCTCCCTCAGAAGCTCCACCCCCCCCCACACCCCAACATTGTACAACATAATAGTAGGATAGTGTTATGTGGTGCAGTCTGCACCACTTTGTTTGTGTTCCCATTCACAGAGCCAGGGCTGTGTAGAAACACTAGAGTATATTTTCAGCACGCACACAAAATGGGAAGCTAGCGGGCCGTGAGGAGATATTAGCGGAAACAGCGGGCAGCTGGGTGGATGGCTGGAGACTTCTTCCTGGAGACCTTCCTGGAGACCTTCTTGCTGGGGACTTTCCTGCTGGAGACCTTCCTGCTGGAGACGTTCCTGTTGGGGACCTTTCTGCTGAAGACCTTCCTGCTGGGGACCTTCCTTCTGGAAACCTTCCTGTTGGGGACCTTCCTTCTGGAAACCTTCCTGCTGAAGACCTTCCTGCTGGAGACCTTCCTTCTGGAAACCTTCCTGTTGGGGACCTTCCTTCTGGAAACCTTTCTGCTGAAGACTTTCTTGCTGGGGACCTTCCTTCTGGAAACCTTCCTGCTGGAGACCTTTCTGCTGAAGACCTTCCTGCTGGGGACCTTCCTTCTGGAGACCTTCTTGCTGGGGACTTTCCTGCTGGAGACCTTCCTTCTCCGCTGGGATTGGGCACGGTTCCAGGGCCATCACTCATCATTGTTGCGTAGAAAATGCTTTTAAATTCACTCATGGAAGGAACATTTTAAATGGTTGCAAATAGTAACGCTTGATTGCACCCTGAGAAAACTATTAATAGTGTCTAGAAAATGAATGATTGAATGAATGATTTGGTAGTAATATACAGTATGTGAGTACCTTCTCCATGTGGTGGATGGTGGTTCAATAGCAGTTTGACCAAGTACAAGTACAGTACTTTGGCTCTTAGATCGCCTTGTAAGCAGTTCACACTACACGATCATTGTTCACGGGAGCATGCTATGATTTTCCTCCGAGTTGCGCCTTTTGTTTACTATCTCAAAAAAGAAAAATTCAGGCAACACAAATTTGCACTCTATTATTTATTTATTTATTTATTTATTTATTGTATGCTAAAGTTGATATAACTTTAGTGTTTAGGCTGTTTGCAAGGAATGTATAGAAGTAAAATAAAAAATAAAACGTTTTTGCGTAGATATTGTGTTTACATGTGTATTTCTGAGGGTTTGGCTTTTCATTGTGTGGTGGGAAGACCCCAATCGCATGCAACACCATGTGATAATGGAGAAAGAAGCTTCAGTCTGTCTTCTAGAGGCCATGTTTTGTACAAGTAGATGTGTGTGGGAGAATTTTCCTTTCTTATCTAGAGGTACAGTATACAGTATTAAACCGATGCTATTCTACTGTATGTAGCAAGCCTTGCCTGTAGCTTATAGATATATCAGTTTTCATATTCCCCTGAAATGCTTACTTATATCTTCCTGGGGAAAGGGATTGTTAGAAAATGGCCAACCGAACTCCATTCTATATCCCAGCATTAGATAATGCAGACATCCTAACCTGCTGGAACTCATTTCCGGGAGCAATCGTCGTCCGTCTGCGACTATGGTTTGCGACCGTAGACCCCAATACCACCCCCCCCTCCCCAGCACCCCTCCACAACATTTCACTCTCTTTCTCTCTTTCGCTCTGTTGCGCTTGCTCTCTGTTGCCGCCTGCTCTCGCTCGATTTTCCAGTAGATATTGGATACTATTTGCGGGCGTCAGGCAGCCGCTACTTCCGGGAGATTTGGGATGTCTGGATAATGGTATTGGCCGGGGTCGCTTGGCTCTGCTACTCTTTCTAGTGTTATGCTAGCAGTGGCTGCGACACAGGTGAGCTATAGGACAACACCAGGGCCCCAACACAAACAATAGATTATTCCTTTTACTTTCTGGCCAGGCTTCCACTGCTACTCGGCAACTGCGGGGTGTTTCCCTGTGGCACTGACAGACGCTCAGCCATGTCACCAACAATCTGTCTTCATGCAGATCTAATGATCCCTCACTATTTCTTCTCAGGAAGACAGTGCAAGTCATTCATGTTCGGTGGCCATTATGTGGCATTATGTGACAAGACGTATTCCTATAGAGATGGCAGACGCGTGTTTGTCAGATTTATACGCGGTTTATTGCCTGGCCTGCTTTTCTAAAAGGCCACGGCGGACATAGTGCTCCGCGTACTGGCAGTGAAGCAAGATGGAGCGCTCTTTCTCCCAGCTTATCCCACAAATGGCTTGTGAAATGTGAGGCGGACATTTCTTTATGGCAGGGGTCTGGGGTCTGGGCTCCTGCAGCGCTTCACTGCCTACTGGGCATGGTGCGGCTCTGGTGTGGCCTTGGGTGGCACAAGAAAACAGCAAGAGTCCAACGATAGTCAAAGGGCTTATCCCTTAAGATTACATATCGGACTTTAGAGGAGCTGAGTACAGTGAATGTATTTCTGTTCATGTGCTTTTAGCTTTCAGTGTTCTTGTGCTGTGAATGTACTGTGTTTTAGCTATTATTCTGTTTAAGGGCATCTCTACATTATGGGCCACTGCACGCGTCAGATGTGGCTCTATTGCATTAAGGCCCCAGTCACACAGTTGTTTTCCTATGGTACGACGCGCCTGGCATGCGCTCTTCTCTGGCGTTGCACTTCACATTCGTTTATTAGACGCAATGAAAGTTAAAATATTCTCACCACAAGGCGTGGAGCTGCACTGCTCATCACTGTCACACCTGGTCCAGGCAGCCAATCTCTGTCTGATCGGGGCCTTATCAAAGCACCTTTGAAGCGGATGCGCCTACAGTATAGCGGCATGGGGGGTGGGTAAAGGATATATGTAATCACCCATATTTATTCATAAAGCACAGCTCAATGTGACAAATAATACATGAAACTCAAATAACAAATTAATAGTTATTTCAAAGAACAACACATAGACCGATACATGCTTGAAGATGTTAAAGGCCAGTGCAAAAATTTTCCCATCTGTTGCTGTCTGCTGTGGAGTGGCGTGCTGCTCCGGTCTCTGCGGTGGAGATTGGATTAGCATGGAAATTAAAATGGGAGTTCATGAATAAGCCTGCGCCTCCTTTATTTGAAGCCACTGTTTCATGAGAGAGCGGCCGCTGCTGGAGAGGAGAACAGTCTCAACGTTATTGACCGACGGGGCCTCCATCTGCAGTAAGCGGTGGCCGTTCATGTGGTTTACTGTAACTCTTTTTACTGACTTTTTACTGAAATGGACAAATCTTTCGAGTCATTTTACTTCTGTTGAAACAACCTGAGAGTAGTGGATGCCGGCCTGCCTGCCGATAAAGCCACTTTACGGATACAGTATAGATCTGTGTCATACTGGTGTGGCGTCCACCGACGGGCCATCCTGTCCTTTGATTGGGTAGCGGTCAGAGCATATGAGCGGAGTGGAGCGGTGAGAATCTCAGCTCCTCGCTCACGGAGCTGTTCACCCCCCCCCGCTCAAAGCCACACCAGGCTGTTCCGCTCATTATCACTCAGCGCTCAACACAGTTTGCATCGCGCTCCGCTCAAATTGTCCCCCCGCTCGCTCCAAAAAAGGGAAAAAATAATGGGCGACAGACCATATATTAGACCTACTTTGAATGACAAAACGATTTTGTTTGAATATTAGGCTATATTTCCTTTACACTTTTGTTACAAGTTACCTTTGCCTATTCAACTTGCTAACCTTCTGCTTTCTTCCCAGCGTGTTCACGTAGCACTTTGGTGTTTTCGAGAGATGTCTTTTTAGATTCCACAATGAATCTTTACTGACTGAAACGATGTCTTTTTCTTGTACCACATTATCATTGTTAGTAAGTTTTATATTAATAGTACACCTGTATGACTTCTCATTTTCCTTGGTGAACCCCATTATTGACCCAAGTTTTGACTGAAAATAGTCCACTGTTGAAGACAGTGCAAGACACACATGGATTCTGGGTCAGGCATGAGCATGCTTCAGACTCGTGGTGTGAGCGTAATTGGAGCGGGACATAGGGGCAACGCTCCGTCTTTTTAAAAATGCCGCTCTGCGCTCTGTCCAAACATCCACCTGCTCGCGCTCCCCGCTTGCACCGCTCACATGCTCTGGTAGCGGTGGCCTCATCTGTAGTTTCGATTTAACCACAAATGGGGAGAACGGGTGGCTATTAGTGGCAGCTAGCCTCTGCCTTGAACATGTGTTGCCTTCACAGTGCGCTGGTTCTTATCCAGATCATCCCATCTTGGCTGACCAGATGTTGCTGCTTCATTAAGGAAGCCAGAGGAATACCACCAGCCTTTCCCACAACATGGCTGCTTTTGTGGACTCAGCAAGGTCACCGTTATGTGACACGTACATTTGTATCCCCAAATTGACCTTAGCTCAAATAAAACATGCAAATGTGCAATGTTATTATGTATATATTATTATAGGAAGCAATGCAGTTAGCTGCACACACACACACACACACAGAGTGAGTGACTAGCAAAAGTTATGGTTCACTATTTTATGACCTGATGTCACACTTAAGGTGTTATGAAGTTATGGACTCTGAGTTATGAAGATGCACAGCAGGTCAGATGAAGAAGCTTCATCGCTAGGCAACAGGCTGGATCATTATGGTATTTATCACCTCAGCTACGGTTTGGCTGCACTGAAATGGACATTAACAAGGATGGCAAGTTTGAGGTTGCATCTCGTGTGAGTTAATGAGAAGATATTGGGGTGGGGAATGTACAGCTTCTAATTGACAGCTGAGATTAGGGGTGCAAAAAGCCATCTCTTCTCTCTGCGCAGCAACATCATTAGTCCAATCGGGACTCTCAGTGCGAGTGGGTTTAGTCTATGATGTGGAAAACAGCTTGCAGTGAACCCGTCCCATGTTTGGGTTCACGCCATGTTCAGAGGGGACGCTTTACACTGCTGACAACTGTGACGTAGATTGTAGTTTATTGGTCGCTTTTATTTCAATTATGCTTGTACTTCCATTGGTTGTAAGTGAAACTCAATTTTAACAGCAAAGCCTGTTGCGTAATTAGCTAATTAAAGGTGCTCGTGCTCGTCATGGCAACGTTTGGTTTGAGAGGCTTAAAGATGCAGGCAGCATAGTCAATCTTCTTTATAGACTTTAATCATGTTTATAACTTGGTTAGGACTTATGCCAGCTCCCACTGCCATTATGTTAATGAGCATTTAAGCAAAGCACCCTTGTGAATTAACATGCCACACTGCTTCTAGTGCTATAAGACACAATGATATCCATTTACAGCATGAAGCGAGCTCCCCTGAAACATAGTTAACACGGGCACTAAAACACGTGCCATACTAAATCATTATGCATGCTTATTATATTGGAGACAATGAGCTCACTATATACAGTAGAGTTGTGCATGGAGGGATTCCAGACTGATCTTGGCAAAGTCAACCAATAGCTTGCAAAGTCATGATGGTCTGATCTCTCAGCTTGGTGCTTCAATGTGGTAAACCTGGTTCACGCATTGGTTCACAGGTTCATCCAATCACCTGCCAAGGAGTGCCTGCTCTTTCAATGGACAGCTGCCCAGATGTTTCTGTGTAGACTTACCAGCTGGCGTGTCAGGTTACAGTTGTAAGTGTGCTGTAGACATACTGTACAGACCTGAACTAGAGACAGCAGGTGGCACAGCCTCTGTGGTTCTTGAACTTTGGGGACAGGTCCTGGATCATTTGGACCTCTGGGTTTGGGGCCTTTATGGACGCTGATTCTGGGACATTTAGAGCGCCACAAATGCAAACTCGTTTGGAGATCAAGTGATAGGTTAGATGTCATTTCACAACTCCCCTAACACACTCCTGCAACTCTGCTGGGAGGTCTCGAGACGGACCCACAGTTTTCGAACTAGCTAGTCTGCAAATCAACGTCTGCACATAAAGGGTTGTGGTAATGCAAGACAAAGACTGAAGGAAAATACCGTTTCTCCTCCCTTCAGCAAGGCTTTAACGCATGTGCTGCTCTGGCTCTGGGCACATTTTGATGAGCTTAACTAGCACCACTGGAGGAGACGTGATGGACCCTGTCAGAAAGTCTCACATGAGACGGGAGATTGCAGCTTCTTGTTCTGACAGCGGCCGGCGCAAATTACGTTTTTTCTTACTGTATCTTCTCCTGCGGCTTTGAGGGCATACACGCACGCACGTACGCACGTACACTTACACATGCACGCACGTACATGAACACGTGCACGCACGTACATGAACACGTGCACAATGCACATGCACGTACAGTATGCACACACACATGCATGCCCATTCTTCAGATGGAGAAAGGCAGCTCAAGCTAACCATCCCTCTGCATTTAGCAGGGACTCACATCGGCCCCTGGGGGAGAAAATTGATCCCCTTGTCCGGGGCTTCTTGTCTCCCCTCACAGTGAGTAAATGCATCCTGGGAGCCTCCCCCATTTTCTTGTCTTAAGAGAAAAATAAATAAACACCAGTTCCCTTTCTTTTTTACTTTTTATTTCCTTTTTATTTTTTTTGACTGTCACTGTGTTTTCTCTGCCTTTGAGATGGTGTGTGTTGGACCACCAACCCCTCGGCGTCAAGCATAATAGGTGATAATAGTACGGCTGTACTTTTACCACCGTGTTATAAGCTGGATGAATAGAATCAAGGAGAGCGGCATATACAAATGGGTGACGCATTCTGTGACAGAAAAAACATGTTCCAAGGTTGGCGCTGTCTTCATTCTGCCCTTGAAATAAATGGGTGCGTTAAGCCTTTTAACTGACTATCTTAAGGCTTCACACCACTGAGCTCTGAACATGTCCTGCCTCACTGGAGATGTCAATTGAAGTTGTCGTCACACTGCCCTCTAGAGGACTATGAATTGTGTCACATCTGGTGGTAGTATATTGTGTTGTCTGTGCTAAGCGTTACCAAAGACATTGGAATAATAACAAAGATGGAGCATTGTAATGCATTTCAATGTAAGCAAAACCCCAAAACAGTCGGCTGCAATGCAGATATATATATTGTGTCACATCTGGTGACTAGCAGTATAGCCTTTAACGGTCTAATAGGTACTAAATTAATTAAATACTTAGTAGGGAGTTCTAAGTAATTAATCTAATGAACACAAAATACCCATTAACGCCCCCAGAGAGAAATAATGTGCAATATTATGGTGAAATCCTTGGATCTTCCCTTTGGCTTGCATTGAACGCTGGGTGGTTTTGGTCTGCATAAAGGGTGAAAGACCCCCCCTCCCTCCCCTTCCCCTTGTATAAAGCAAAATCTCTGTTATTCCAGTCTCTCTGGTGGGACTTTTCCAGTGCTCTGCAGACACCAGGGAACACAAGGTGTTCTCCGTGAGGTTCGACGTCATTTGTGTGCGATAGCATGCCTCCACACTGTGACCCCCAAACGACCCCCACAATGAGGCTCTGTGAATGGGAACACAAACAAAGTGGTGCAGGCCGCACCACGCACCACTATCCTGCAGCCTTGGAATGTGTAACAAATCTATGGCATTGAAGGGAGAAGTGTTTTTGTTTTGATTAGAGTTCTAACATTAACAGATACATTGCTCCAGAATCCCTGAATCCATCTTTAACACAACAATGCACAATGTGTCTCAACGAGGTTCATGTATTGAGAAGCCGCTTTGGGGCAGTGACAGTGATGAGGGTGGAAGGGAGGGTTGTGGGTTCGAACCCCGTTGTGTATGAGTGTGTGTGTGAATGGGTGAATGTGAGGCAAAATACTGTAAAGCGCTTTGGATAGAAGCGCTATATAAATGCAGTCCATTTACCATTCACAATGATTGTGTCAGCTCCATTCCATTTGTATCAGACAGTTTAACTGCATTACCAGCTCTTCAATCACATTATATGCTATAATTAATGCGTACTATAACTTATTAGGGATTATGTAGTCTTATTGTCACATCTCAGCCCTGTTACCAGCCTTCTACCTCTGGTGGATGAGGACAACTTGAGCTAAAGAGATACTGAGTATGCTTTGGTCACTGGAGGAGACAAGAGAGGTCCCCTTATCACATTCTCTCTACGACACACTTAGTAGTCTTATCTTATCCTATCTCTGCTCAGATATGATGTGTAAATATGTAACAATAACTATACAAAATCATACACCGTGCCTCTAACTATTTTGTCCACATTGGAGAAAGAGGAGCTACTAATCTTGCTTTTATATTTTCCTTCCCCTGGCTCTCAGCTTGGCTCAGATCCCATTGGCAGCCTGTGCTATTCCTTTACGTGCTGGCATTATGAACACAGTATCAGTGTTTTGACTCAAATAGCACGTCGGTGCGTACATTTATTAGCTCCCCGCCGACTAGAGGCTTGGGGGAAATTGTGTTGTCTCTCAGACCTTCGTTGAAATTCACCTCATGTTTTCACTAATGCATTGTAGCTCCATGTCGGCCCAAACGCCGCCCTGTTAAACCACCATTATTGTGTATTTCCTCCCAGCGAAGCTAGCCTTGCTCCAAACAGGCACTTGGTTACTCCGAGGGCTTGTGACATCCTTGCCAGTTTTATTCCCTCACAAGTTTATGGCCAAGAATTTACAGAATGAGGTTTCTTATCTCGCGCCGCCACAAAGAATATCTCTCTTTTTACACTGGCTTGAGTAGCTTAGCAACAGCTCTGGTATGTGTAAAGTATGGCAGGGAGAGCTGATGCACGGGCGTCGTGTTGAGCGTGCTGCACCCACATGCTGTGCGATTGTTATCGCCAGTCTAATTCAACAGCATTTAGTCAAGACGAACTGTCTTAATGCTGCTCGCTCAGCCAGGCTCTCCTTCACTGGGAATGCTTCATCTCATGTTGCTGTGTGGCACAGATGTGGCTGTCTCCACTTATGTGCTAGTGGGTGGAGAGATGCTTCCGTCATGTATGATTTGTTCAAGAGGAACACATCTCTTAAAGGGGGAGTCAGTGATGCTGGAGAAAGCTTGTTGATGGTTCCACTAATGAAAACAAAAACACCTCAGTGTTTGTTTGTGTTTTGTTTACAGAGCCACAACTATGTAGGAACACCACAGGTAAATATAATATATCTGAATATATAATAGAATTAGTTTATTTCATTATTATTGATTGATCATTTAAATGTCATTATTATATAAACGAATATATGTAAGTTCATATTGTGATATTTCCATGTAAATTTCCAATAAGCTTGTTTCAGATATTGTCCACCTTTATACGGGCAGTATTTTATTTTTAAGTCAAACCTGAGCTTCCAGGCATGTAAAGGAAGAGATCTTAGTACCAGGCCGATAAGGGCACAAGCTTTTACGGTCATTAATAAGTATTTTTGCTTAAGGATTAGACGAATGCTTAAGGATTAAAGTCCATTATTAAATCGTCCGGGATGTTACACCACATTAGTTTTCAGCATGCACACAGAACAGATCTAGCGTACTGTGAGATATTTACTGAGCTTGACAGCTAGTGTATTAGCTTACGTTACCTTTATGTTCTTTCGTTATTTAAACTATCTCTAGCTTGTTTTACTGCGTTACGTCTGATACACCATGGCGTTCCTCTTTGTCTCTCACGTTGCTGTTGCTAGAATGACCTTATGACCTTACGGCTGTGGGCATCTTTAGGGCCATGTCATTGGTTGGAAGTATTGAGTGATTCACGTATCAAATGCTGCTGAGTGGAACATTGAGGAATAATGTATGCATTGTTCAAAGACGTGTGACTCATTCATTGAATGAGAACAGGGCATCTCAGTCATGAGTCCGTGACGTTTGGGAAAACCTGACATATCACTGAACAACTTGGTGAACAATTCATTTTAATGAATGCTTTTATTGAAAAGAGAAATGATTTGAATCTTTAAAAGATTCAAATCTGCCATCTCTACTAATGACATAAAACATCATGTCTGTATCTGAATGCATATCGCACACACTATGCAGCCTTTCGGTTCACACATCCACTAAATTATAAGCATTAGCTTAATGGTTCATAGCAGCCCAAACGGTGAGCTCCTTTGTTCCTCAGCAGGCAGGAAAATGTGAACGCATCGAACCCATACTTCAAATTATTAAAGAAACCAAATGAAAGAAAAGCATGCTAAGCATATCTGGTGGAACACAATGATTGGAATATAACAGAATGCATGAAATATAACATGACATGTAAAAGAACAACATTTTTTATAACATGACATGTGAAACATAACATACAGTATATATATGCAACATGTCAAACATGGCACATGGAATATAACATAATTATTACCAACTCAACCAAAACATAGTCAAAACAATTGGCATTATGATAAAATAAGTCAATTGGCAGACACTATTATCCAGAGCGACTTTCATGTATTACATGTGTCATTAGTTGGACAGGTCACATACACCAGCAATTGTAAGCAACCAATATTATATCAGAATAGTTACAGCATTTTGTCATGTCTACTACCACGTGAATATAGAATGAAATCATCCAACAAAGTTCCTAGTGGCCTGGATAATGAAGTGCCTAATACTAATTTGTTTGCAGTATTAACTAAAGAAAACTAACACTTCTCTTGGACTCTAAAGACATATAGGAGCATGTTCTGTGGTGCTAGTGACAGTGTGTTTCCTGTAAATGTACAGTTATGGCTCCTATGGTATCTATCAATGTGTCTGTCATCCCAGCATTTCTGAAGCAAATATGTCAGGGTCTTACTTTATAAAAATGTTCTCAGATATACTTTGTCTTTGTTTCCTTAGTTGAACAGTCCCTGCACTGATGTAGGAACTAGGGTTGGGCTGATAGACGATACCATCGCCGATGGCTGATAGGCATCACGATGTTTTGCAGGCATCGTGATAAAAACAATACAAAAAGTGGTGAAAAAGTGTCAAAGAAGTAGGCTACAGACACAGTTATAAATACCTAGTGAAACACTGCGTAATGCGCTTTTTCCGAGGCTCGCCAAATTGCTAAAGTAAGTACATGTAAGTAGCTACTGACAGATAAGCGAAGTGGAACCATTTTTACCGACTACATTTGCCAACGCGGACCCAGTTACAGATCAATATGGCTAGACCAGACCAGGCCTACGTATAGGGTTTATGGAGGAAAAGTAAGGAAACACGGTGAGTAGGGGAGGATGGGCATAAAATATAAGTATTGCCTGCCTATAGAGTAGTACCAGTATCACAATGTATTACTGTAGACATCGTCCGTTGCCAATTGTGATACATCGCCCAATCCTAGCAGGGACTCTGTTTGCTTTGGACTGGTGTGTTGCTACAGCCTGGTGTAGCCAGACCCACAATGCACCTGGTGAACAGGATCTGGCCACGCTCCAATTGGAAGTGTTCAGTCATTGCCTCCTACTAGGCGTAGACCTCTGGTTAATTTAGATACAATTGGACAACCTTTTACCCAATCAGCATTGCTACAACTGTTTTGATCACCTCATCTAGCTCTACCATTTTAAAAATCAAGTCATCTCACTAACCCACCCTGATTGGACCGCCAGCAGGGTTGCTGGGGAAACACTAATACGAACAGGGTATCCAGGCTATAATCACAGCGAACATGATTGAGCTGAGTGCCAGGCTAGTATTGTTACATCAAGCAGCCAAAAAGAATCTCTGTGGAGAGAGAAGCCGACATACAAACGTGTCTGTAGAGGAAACGGTGTTTCCACCGAGGTGGGTCTCCCCGGCCGTACGCTCTGGCCACGTCGGGCAGCCATGCTTCTTTTGACCAGCAGGTCAGGTGGGAGAAGGGCCATTTTCAATCACTGGCATTTCACTGGACGCGTATACAAAAGGGCCATGCCCTGAAACAGCAGTCGCAACGGGCGGGTTTAACCAACCGCTTTGCTGCTGATAAAAGACAGGTTGGAGCACTGCTCGGCTTTGCCAAAGGTGGTGGAGAGAATCCTTTTTCTTTTTTTTTTTATCCCCCTTCTTTTTAAAAGCCATTCCATCTCTGCTTTTGACTGTGCTCAGCGGTGTAGCAAAATCACTTATATCCCTTTGAATTGCCCATGTGTATGCAGCCATTGCCAGGCTGGGAGGGATCAGGGTGTGTTTCTGTAGGTGGAAGGGGAATGTACAGTCCATATTTTGGATTATGTTTGTCAGGGAATCACTCAGACATGCTGTAGTACGAAGCCTGCAGTCACCGCACATTATTATATTTAGTTCACTGGGACAAAAGGTGCTCGACAAAGTCACCAGGGTCTGTGTTTTGAGCGCTTCGCTTGCTTGGCAACGAAGCGCTTGATGATACCATGGATGAGCGCTGTGAATCTAATGCGGAGGCTTTAAGGGCACATACAATAGTTCTGCCCCTCGGGAGGCTTATTTGCAGCTGATTAGAGACGTGCAATGGGTCCAGGGACTAGACCCAGGGACTAGAATATTCTGTAAAACATTCGGTAAAGTGGGTAGCGCTGGAATGTTCCCACAGAACTTGGGATAATTCCCATTTCTGTTTTGTTAATCGTATTAAGTTGACTCTCCGATGTCTACATTATGCCTATTATGTCTTGCGGCATTGTGATGCCGCCATTGTCCCATGTTCTGTTCCGTGGTAAGTTCTTAATCTCATTGGGATCACACGCAACCCTCTTGATACGAGTTATATAATTGTGATCGATGACTGATGGTGTTGCTAGCCCCACAAACGAGCTACATTATTCTTCTGGAAAAGCCATCAATCCTTCCTGAGAGGGTGAAACCAAAGGGTTTTTGCTTATCTTATTTGCTTATCTTATCTTATTGCTTATCTACAGAACATGTCACAGCCATCTACATGCCACAGCCATCTACATGCCACATATGTAGTTTGTACCGATTACTCATACAGTAAGCTCCCGGTGTATTCTCAACTCTGTCCCTTGTGGAAATAGCTGTTTCAACATCACATTTAACAAGTAGCTTGTGCGATTCCTGAAGAAGGACACATCTCACTTCAGCTAGTTGGAAATAGTTATTACTTCTATATATACAACCCTACCTCTTCTCAGCATGCCTTCAGAGTATCCACATACACCTACCTGGAGATTTTGTTCCAAGGTGACAGCATAACCAATATGTATGTCCCCCATCAAAATCATAATCGCAAATGTTTATGATCATGTTCACATCATCTGAGCAGGTAAACAGCCAGGTATCACTTCATATTTAGAGCACCAGATACATTCAACCAGTGACCATCCTTGATTGGCACCTATCGTCTCCAGTTTGTGTTAATATCGTCGTCGCAATAGCGTTGCCACGATATTGATGTTTTCTAATATGGCAATTTTATTTGCAATTGGCTGTATGCTGTGTGTTTGCTGTATTTTGTGAGTTGCTGTTGTGCTTTGCCCTTCAGGGCCACCATAGCTGGGACTGGTATCAGTACGCCACATGGGGAAATGTCCAGCGACCAGAGGAGGATTAAATGCCATGTGTGACCTCAACATGATAAAATGACAGCTTACACAATGCTAGGCTAGCCCGCTGTGGCATCAGGCTTGGCTTCAGGTGCACAACGGATTATGCTCCAGTGCTTTTAAGAGCTTGACCCCGTTTACTTTCATTATAGAAGGAAGTATTACTCACTAACAGCGGAGGGATTAATATAAAAACTGATTAACTGACAACATCAGGTACGAGGAAAACAGCAGTGAATACAGAAAGCAGTGAAGCATCCCGGTTCATTCTTACTGAGTTGAAAAGCAGGATACTACATTTGCATCTCCCATCACGGCCGGCCCCTTCTCTGCTCATCGTACAGGATCCACAGATACCAGAGTGTGTATTAAGATTTAGCTTCTCGATTCCTCCAGGGCAGAATGTTATTGGCTGTTTGAGCGTGAGAGGCAGCCTTTCTTTATGCGGAGGCCGTTCTCTGCAGGCTGCTGGTTCTCAGATTAGACAGTGCTCTCTAGTCCCAGCAGAAATGTGACATAGACAAATAAACCCTCTTTTATTCTAATTATCATTGTGGGGCGACGGCAAAGAACAATGGATGGGAAAAAGGCTTTTTAATTTTCTAGAATGTTACAAATCCTGCCTAAAAACTGGCAGTTTGGGGAGGCAGAGGGCTGTATTGCAAATCCCCAACAAGGCTAGCCAAACACATTGTGCTATACTTTAGCACCACCTTCTGTTCCTGCAGGGCAAATACAGTTGGAAAATTGACCTCCGTTTTTCACTGGAAATGAAGCATATTCTGATTATGAATATTATTATCATCATTATTATTATATTGACATTAGTGATGAGGAGCCACATGATGTACGTGACATCATGTGGCTGCTTGGACCAATCACAGCGAGGCTGTCCGATCAGACTGGCTGGTGCAACAGAACTGACAATGGTTAGACATGGATCTGTCAATCAAGGGCCCATGCAGTTCAGAGAAGTGGTCTGACCAGTGGTCTAAACGGTCTCTGTATGGCGGACAGGTGTGCTGACCATCCAGTATCCAGTATGGGCATTTCACTGCTCTCTCTCTCTCTCTCTCTCTCTCTCTCTCTCTCTCTCTCTCTCTCTCGACACATGGTGTGTGGTCAGGTATCAGGTATAGTGTGTATTTCTGAACCAGTTCACAAGAAGCATGTTTTCTCTATAGAGATAAAAGCATTTCTATGGCTTTATTTTACCTGAACATGAGATCTGCCATTTATACAGTATGCATCTTGTTCAAACGGTCTAACCTCAACGTTTACATTTAGTCTCCATACAAACATCTATACAGTACCTGATCCTGAGCTTGTGTGTTCTGTTAATGAAGGTACAGTATGCAACTTACATGTATGTGCTGACAATGTTATAGCTGCCAGTTATTCAGATCCAGCTTCGTTATCATACCGTGAGTTCGCGCATTTCAAATCTGTTCATACACTACTGTATGTTCATTCTGCAGCTCACTGTAGCCTGTTCACTGCTCGGGAGCTTCTTATGCTCCTAGCTAGCGCAGAGCCCATATTGACTTAGCCTGCAGTGCATGTTGGGTCCAAACAGATTAGATTTAGATTAGACTTCTTCTGTCATGGGCACTAAGCAACACACAAGGAGAGCATTCTGGAGAGCATTGCTAAATTCCAACTCAAATCAGAGCAATTATTCATTATTTTTCAGCATGCACAGACAATGGTATGATAGCAGACTGTGTGAATTTGACAATGTTAGTTTACAGTAGCTGACTATGTCTTTAAAACACACACGCACATGCCGATTATTAAGCGCACCAACTATATATATTATTTGTCTGGTTAAAAAGGTGTTGCATTTTATAAGCTAATTAGTTGTTTAGGTATTTTAAGCATATTATTAGTATTTTAATTTGGATATATATTATTATAATGTTTTAGTTAAGATATTTGAATGATGTTTTAACATAATTTGTTATGATGAAAATAAATGTGTGAACACTAAATTTGCTGCTGAGCCATATCGTGGTGTTGCTTGGTTTTGATGTTAACAGATTTTGGCTCTACACATGCTCTCTCCACAAACCTAAATTATTGAATTATTGTGTTATTCTGGCACCAATTACAGCCTAATTTCGTTCTGTTTGGTTTTTGACTCCCCGGCTTACAATCAATGGCCAGCCCTCACAACCAGACGAGAGGCCGGCATACAATACCCAGGATTATTATGACGCACATTGCTTTGATGGCTGCTGCATGCCAGTCTCACCAGGCCTAGCCTGTATTTCACAGACACAGGGAGGAGTGAATAATACTTTTTAATACATTCAGCGAGGCTCGCACCCCCCTCCTCCCTGCGATGAGGTGGGTGCCTCCCGTCCCCTCATTGCCTCTGCTCGGTCACTGAACGACGCACACATCCACTTGAAGGGCCATTCATTAGAGCAGACACACCAGCTCCCTGGAAGCAGTCAGCCAGCACCTCTTAAAGGCCAGGGGGTGGCCTCCTCGCCGTTATTACACCAGGAAGCACAGAACGACTTATTACACCCCCCCACAATCCCCCCATCCCCCCCCGACCACACACACACACACACCATTTCACAGTGTGACTAACCCAGGGTGTGTGTTCGTCCGGGGATTTAAAACACCCACAAATGTACCTTCGGGGGGGTAAAATAAAGGGACTGGAATTAGCTGAGGTTGAGTGTTATCTGCCTGTCTGCCGTACTTGGCCGCTGGTCCAGCGCTGAGAAAAACAACTTAATGCCGGCCTCATTAAGAGGATAGTCCATTTGCGATAAGGAAACCCTGCGGGACACGCTAATTAAAAGCCAAAAGGAGGGGTTTGGGGGGGATGCTAGGTGAATGTTAAGGTTTTCACACTGAGACAAAGGCAGCCTAATCTTGTACACGCTGTGAGCCCACATTGATATGGCTTTGTTTAGGAATGACTTTCACATGGTGGTTTGTTTAAATTGGGCAGTTTGTGTGTGTGTGTTTACCTCACGCTTCCACAAGATGTGTGTGTGTGTGTGTTTCAATGTTTGTCCACTGGGGGGCAGAAGAGCTCCACTGATGTCCTGCTGTGTTGCACCACCCAGAGGTGGAACAAGCAGACCAAACAACTTTAGGACTCTAGATCAGCTGTGGGCTTCTTCCACTGACTAGTGCCTTCTGTGCGGCGCAGGGTTTGACGAGGGATCGCAAAGCACAGCCCTCCTTGAAAGGTTCACAGTGGGCCTTAGTGACATGTAAACCAGGTGCAGGTGGATTGCTTGGCCTAGTTTGCTTCTCTTTCACTGACTATCAGCTGTTTGCTTTATTAAGTTAGTCTTGGGTGTATTAGTTTATCTGGGTGAAACCAGTTCTGATGGTGTGTCTCCCCCTCATCTCCCTGAAGCCCTCACAGGCCCAGAACACTGTGCCTTCAGCAGATGCGTACGAACATGTACAGGCACTGCATGCAGCTCATGTACCTGCGCTGAACATGCTGTGTCATCATCACGCGATCATGTGATGCGGCGGTATGCGGCGGTGTCACGTGATCAAACGTGCTGTCCCTTACGGTGAAGGTCTCAGCATTTATTGACTGCAGTGTGGCCCTCATTAAGGTCTGTTTGAGAAGATGCCGTCAAGCCGTGGCAGTCTAGATATGGTATCTCCGCTGAAAATCCAATATCTGAAATGACTTTGATCCCTGAACCAACCCCCATTATTCGGTGACAAACACATGTCGCTAATAGAAAGTCAGGAGTGAGCAGAAAACACATTTCCTTCCCCCGTGCGTGCGTGTGCGCTGGACCCGTCTCCGGTTGCCATCCTTATCCATTTCAGAGTGACCTCGCCCGCTGCCACCGCTGGTGAAGGCAGGGTAGTGTCCCCACCCTGTACACAAACCATTTCTCTTCTGGGAAGAATTGATTCCATGACGACGTCCGCCGGCCGCAATCGATGGGGGCAAGAGGGAAAAGTACATTATGAGCAGAGAGACGGATAATGCAGCACTGCACCGCCATCAGTCCAGCTAGTGACTTTGACGCGCGGCCGGGGGCGGGGGGGGGGCGGGGGGGGCGGCGGGGGGCGGGGCCGGGGCGGCCGCGGGCGCGGGGGGGGGCGGGGGGGGGGGGGGGGGGGGG